>JAURVB010013128.1:0-112313 GCA_033002965.1 Piper betle | reverse complement strand
CATGACCCTCATTGCTCATAACTCACAGCTGGCCTCAACCCTGCTCGCGGTCTGTGAAGCTGACTCGACTCGAACCGACTGGTTCACTCCCGTAAAAACTCTGACTCGAGTCACAGGTTTTACATAGCCGCCTAGTTCTCCTCTTCCTTGCCGATGTTTCTTCCTTGCTTGGGTATTGTTCCTATCTCCCTCTTCTTAATTTTCTTGCATGCATATTTTTAATTAATAGTAAGCTTGTTAATCATGGGAATTAAAGTTGTAAATCAATAAGAAAAGAACTAAACTGTACTGAAATTGGAATCCCATCCATGGCCGAGTAGCCTGAAACTTTGGCAAGATGGGCTACCATAAGAACAATTGCAAGGCAGTCCCTCACACCCTGACAACTTCTCTAACTGCTGGGTCGAAGGGCGGGCTCACCACGTCCAAGGTTTTCCTGTGGGTGGCGGAATTGCAGTTGTGGGGAGGCGGAGTTGCAAAGGAGACGGAAGTGGCGACGTTCTGCTGCAATTGATGTTGTAATGGAAGCTTCAGAGGGGTAAACGCCGGTTGTGCTTCGTCGACAGCATCATGGGTTTCATCACAGTAATTCAGGCCATCAGAATAATCCACTACAGGCAACCTTCTCACCGGAATTCATGGCAGCGACGTGCAGAAGTGGGGAGAATGACCATACTTCATGCAACGTCCAAAGGTGGCCAATCTTTCCTGTTTTGATGCCAGCCTGAGGTCGTGGAACATCTGAATTGGAGCAAGGTGCAAGAAAGGAGGGGTCTTGAGGCTGGGAGAAGAAGAATAGGCCAGGAGTTGGGCGCCATGGTGTAGCATATGGTCGTCTTGATTAACTACTATAAAACACGCACTTGAGGCTTCCTCGCTTGCTTATTTTATCTTGTTGTTGATGCTTTGTCAGGATGTTTAAATGGTGGTTCAATTGGGTGCCAAGATAAGGGTTGGAGGAGAAGGATGAACCTGTTTTTGGAGAAGTGAAGAATGGTGATAAGAAGAAGAATAAAAAGAAGGGTGTCCGTTTTGTAAATATGGGTTGACTCTATACAGACTCGAGTTAAAAAATAATACAAACTCGTAATAAATTTTTAAAAAAAATCATCTTAGTGGGTCATTGGTAATGTTACTAAACTAATTAATTATTGAACGAAAATTTATTATTTCAAAAGAAAATATACTAATAATAATAATTAAATACTTGTTTATCAATTAATAATTACTTTATTATTTGTTAAGTGGTAATTATGACTTAGATAATTAATTTAAAATGTAAATTAGGACTTAAATAATTTTGTCACGTGAATAATTAATTATCTCACTAGATTTGTTGAAATTTAATATTTAATATTTTTGAAAATGATAAAAATATTAGATATTTAACTGTATGCATTCCTACTCGAATAAAATTACACTTATGTATAATTTTATGTTCTCGTTCAGATTAGGATTGTTGGTCACATCTGTGAGTTTGAAATATCCATGTCCAGGATTGTTGGTCACAGCAACCGGCATTAAGCATTTGACTTAGTTCGACATGAGGCCACGCCTTTAAAATTACTATGTGCATCCGTATAATTATTTGAAATGTTGTATTTCCCCAAACTTGTATAACTATACGAAATGTTGTATTTTCCCAAACCGGTAGCCTTGTCGGCATTAATCTCAGAATGAACTGGGTGACCATGACTAATCTCAAAATGAATTGGGAGACCACCTAATCTTAGAACGAGCTGGGAGACAATTTCTATTCTCAGATTGAACTGGGAGACCATGACTAATCTTAAAATGAATTAGGAGACCGCCTAATCTCAGAATGAGCTGGGAGACAATTTCTAAAGTCAGAATGAACTAGGACACCAGGACTAATCTCAAATTGAATTGGGAGACCACCTAATCACATAATGAGTTGGGAGACAATTTCTAATCTCTGAATGAACTTGTAGACCATGACTAATCTTAGAATGAATTGGGAGACCACCTAATCTTAGAATGAGCTAGGAGACAATTTCTAAACTCAGAATGAACTGGGAGACTAAAACTAATCTCAAAATGAATTGGGGGACCACCTAATCTCAGAATGAGCTGGGAGACAATTTATAATCTCAGAATCAACTGGGAAACCATGACTAATCTCAAAATGAATTGGGAGAGCACCTAATCTCAGAATGAGCTGGGAGACAATTTCTAATCTCAGAATGAACTGGGAAAGCATGACGAAACTCAAAATGAATTATGAGACCACCTATTTTCAGATGAGCTGGGAGACAAGTTTTTGGTAATCTGAGAATGACCTGAGAGATAACTACTAAAGACTTGTGTAATAATAATAATAACAACGAGTGAAATGATAATACAGATTATATTGACTTGTTTCATTTAATTAGGCGGCTTTGTGGTTTTATCACTAACACGGAATTGCCTCCGCAGGTGATTCTTTTACCAACCTAGGTATGGTGAATCGATAATAAAAATTGGACTTCCTTAGTATTCTCTTGTGTTATAAATGTGGCTATGGGAAACGGTCCGAGACTGTGGGATAGTATTTTATATTTTAGAGAACATGAATTATTCTTATGACTTATATTATATGTTGCGAGAGTTATTTGCTGTATTTAATTTAATGTTTTGGAATGCTACATATACTTTAACTATATTTTTAAGTAACACCCGGTCAGGTTCGGGTGAGTTGTTCCATATGATGTGCTTGTCTGGATGAATTGCTTATTATGAAACAAACGGATAATTGTGAATGAGTAGGGAGCCTTGGAGTTCAGACATGGCTCAAGTGAAAACAAATGAGATAATGATTGAATGTCATGGTAGATTGTTATGTTTTATCATAATTTGATAAAATATTTATAAACCCTTATCGTGGAAAGGTTGGTCCTTATTCTACTTTTAGGGGAAACTTTGTCCGATTTTCCATAGTAGTATATATTTTCTTTTGGTTTCTCATTTATTGTTTTGCCTTGTTTTTGCTTACACGTCATGGCATGCATGTAGGACTACGTTAGAACCCAATTGTTCCCATTCATGCATTCCATGTTTGCACTTCCATCTTAAGATGCCGAGGCCAGATCCGGGTCGGCTTAACCAAATCAAATAGGTTAGCAAATGGTTCGGTCACCGGTGACATTTCCGGGTTGGTTCATGGGTGAGCCGAAACGGGGTGTTACAATAATTGTATCAGAGCTAACTCTTAGTTGGCTAAGATGGTAGATGCGTTTCAGGTTACATGTGTACCGAAGCTGCTACGAGCTATACCGATAGGTATTTTTCTGTCTTAATATTTTTGAGTTACAGATTTTCTTATGAATCGGTGGTGCGAAAGGGTGAACAGATCAGATTAGGAATTTGTACCAGGATGGTGACACAGACCTGTTGGATGCAGATCAGGATCCCATTGCCTCCATTGGCCAGACAAGACATCTTAGCCATGTTTAGAGTGACGGCACCTCCAGTAAACCTAGGATTGCCATGCCACCAGTAGAGGTCAGTGTGCCATTTTCAGCTAGCCGATGTGGTGAGAGCCATCATCGAGACAGTCGCCGTGACCGAGATAATCGCCGGGACCGAGACAGTGGTCATGAGAGTTACCACACCTGAAGTAGTCGACAGGAGAGAGATGTAGTGATTGCTAGGTTGGTTGAAGCTCAGATACAAATGCAGGAAAGTCAGGAGGAATTAGGAGACAAATGCAGCAAGATAAGGAGGAATTCAGGAGAGAGCTGATCCAGGGCTGAGAAGAGACCAGCAGTGGGTGAAGTGGCACAAGGAGAGTCAATGGTTTCCACAGACGCTCTGCCACCTCCTCCTCCACCGCTGCAACAGAGGGCTACTCCAACAACAGCTCCTCCATTTGCCTTACTTCAGGCGAGGATGAGATTGGACATCAGCGGAACTGGACTACAATTTTAGGCAGATTGTAGGCGGAAGAGGTGTTGCAGGATTTGATGGTGTACCAGCGGGTACGGGACTACAGTTTCTTGGGTATGAGCAAGGAGAAGGATCAGTACAGATCAGTGGATATGAGGAATTTGGAACTGTGGTAGTACGAAAAGTTCATAAAGAACGGTGGATGATCTTTCTTTGGAAAGTTGGACGCAGAAGATGCAGTCCTGTGGATATCGTCAGCTATAGAAGTGTTTGACACTATGGCATGCCAAACGAAGCACCGAGTGCACATCATCACAAGAGCATTCCAGGACGAAGCTAACATATGGTGGAGTTCGGTCCAGAATTCTATATTTGCCCATTGTCAACCCCAAAACATCTCATGGGACGAATTTAGGGCAGAATTCGATGAAAAGTACTTCCCACCAAATGTTAGGAAGAGGAAGGAACAGGAATTACAGGCACCCACGTAGGGTCCCATGATAGTGGTACAATACGAGACCAGGTTTAGAGCTCTGGAAAGATTTGCACCAAACTTGGTCACCACCAAAGAAAGAAGGATAGAGCCTTTTGGGATAGGAAGTTTGCTACTTTCGGTGATGTTGTGAGAGCTGCAAATGAGGCAAAATGAGGAGTTATAGCTGCTAGACCTCATCGGGAATTTGACAAGAAGCAGCAACACCCTAGACCGTATTAACCAGAGCAAGGAGCACAACAGAGACGTCAAACAGATGCATGCTGTAGATGCGGTCAGCTAGGACATAGAGCTGTAGAGTGTAGAGTGGGCACATACATATGCTATGGTTGCGGTCAACCACGGCATATAGCCACAAGGTGTTCCAACTGGCCAGACCCAACAGTTTACACATCCAGCACTTCCACAGAGACTTGCACTTCCAGCTCCCCAACAGCAACCATAGCGGAGAGGCCAGCAGGGTCAAGGACAAGGCCAGAGAGGCGGAGACCAGCAGCCACCGAGACAACAGCAAAGAGGATTGATAGCTGCCATAATAGGACAAGAACAGCAGGCCTTGGATCAGAGAGGAAGGCAAACAACACCAGCAACAGGACTATCCATCTCGGTACCACCATGGGCAGCGGGGATGGAGACAACCACGATTGCTGAAGCACTGGAGAATATGACATACGTGACAGGTATGCATGCGTCTCACCTCGGATTTCACACTTGGTAGATAGGTACGAGAGTAAAGTCTCCTTAATCTAAAATTTCGAGGGTGAAATTTTAATAAGGAGGGAAGGTTGTAAAACCCGTGACACGAGTCAGAGTTTTTCGCTATCGAACCAGTCAGTTAAACCGTTGGTTCGAGTAGAGTCAGTTTCATGAACCACGTGATGAGTCGAGGCCAGCCGTGAGTTAGGAGCGATGAGAGTCAAGTGTACCTAAATATATGATGATAACATCGAAAAGATGGTGAGAAATGAGTTATCAGAATATATAAAAGTATGCAGCATTTTTCTTTTTATATGTTTGATGGTAGAAGTAGTTTAAGGCCGAATAATGCAATAGGACGCATTAGATCATATTCGGGTGGGTTATTAGTTATAGACCATATCATATGGATTTTTGGTGTTGTTTTTTTTTATGGGATTTTCCCATTTTTTTCAAAATTTTTCTTAAGATTTATTACGAACTAGTTATTATTTTGACTCATGTAGGAATTAAGTCAGTACTTATTTACGAATTTGCCATTGGGGGTGTTTTTCTCCCTCCCGACACCATCCCCCTCCCAAAACCCTTGCCGCCCTCTGTGTTTGTTGCTGACGCTGATCAATGCCGCTCCGCCTTCCCATGCCGTCACCGTGCTGCCCGGAACAACCCCAGCCACCGTCTTGCCGCCACAATGCCGGAATCGCCCCGCAAGCCGTGACGCTCCCCTTGTCGATTTGCCGTTGTCCAGGCCACGCTGCTGCCGCCATGACCCCGACGACCACCCCCTTGACCTCCCCATCATATGCCGCTTACCTAGCGCCACTGTCGAAGCCGGCCATGGGCCTAATCAGAGCAACCGACCGCCCCGACCGAACTCGACAGTGCTGCTGGCAGTCATCACCGTAGCGGTCGCCCTAGTTGTCTCCACCATTGGGACAAGCTCGCCAAGCTTGTCCAAACCCTTCCCCTCCATTGCCCTGCCAGAACAGTCACCAGAACACCACCGGGACAGTCACAGGAAAACTGTCGAAAGTCGCTAGAAAACCGGATTCACCAAAATTCATCGGAAAGCACCTGATCTTCCGCTTAATCCCTCCGATTGAACCCTATCGAACTTTGGATGCCATTGGGTGCTAAATTCAAGCCACAAATCCCGCAAGTTATAATTTATTCTAATTTAATTATTTAAAGGTACTGATTATTAGAATTGCATGCCAGGATTGGGGAATTGTCTGTTGTATTTATATATATGAATGTAGATTTGAATAAGGATAAAATATGAAATTTGTTTGATTGAGTGGTGTTAAAAATGGAAACTAAGAAACTAATTAGGGTAACTGAGTAATAATCCCGACTTGCTAGCCTAAGTAGACTTGCTAGAATTGACATAGGATGATGTGACAATGATTGATGCGTGATGGATGTATGCGTGATATAGGGTGTATGACTGCATCATGAGTGGATATTAGTATTTAGTTTTAATGTGTAGGTACGGAGTAGGGGTAACACCCCGTTTCAGCTCACCCGTGAACCGACCAGGAAATGTCACCGGCGACCGAACCGTTTGCTAATCTACTAGATTCGGTTAAGCCGACCAGGATCTACTCTCGGCGTCTCAAGATGGAGATGCATATTTATCAGTTCATTTCATAACAACTAATTTATTCAAGCAAAGACATCAAAATTATCATTCACATAACAATAACACACCATCATTATACGTTACACGCGGCAAGTACATGTGTGATCGGTTCCGTGCTCCTCCTCCGCAGTCCCGACAGCTTTCATCGCTCGCATTCCTCACTTACATATATATAGAAAAACCGTCAGTAACGAGCATTACCGGCCTGGAAAATAACTAATATCAATTTGGCACAAGAGAGCAAACTCTCCTGTTGAATCAAAATCATATACTTTCTTAAGAACTCTCATCAAGGCACATACAGGAGCTGTCGCTATCGGGCCGTCGCCCTCGAGTCGAAAGTGTCCCCCTTTCTTTCTCATTCTCATACATTGGCCATTTCTCTATCGCTTCTCACATCAAATCTCATTCCTTTTTTCCCTTTGCACCTTCCATATTACTCCTGGCCTTGAGCACGATGGCCGAGCACTCTTAGGCAGTTGCCTTCAGTACCCTTTGAACCACAAGTCCAGACATGCGCTGCATTGCAGTACCTGTAAACCTCCACACTTCTTCGGGTTTGAGGAACACAAAGGTGGAGTTGTAAAACCCGTGACTCGAGTCAGGGTTTTACGTTACCGAACCAGCTAGTTCAACCGTTGGTTTGAGTTGAGTCAGTTCATGAACCGTGTGCTGAGTCGAGGCCAGCTGTGAGTTATGAGCGATGAGAGTCAGGTGTACATGAATATATGATGATAATGTCGAGAAGATGGTGAGAAATGAGTTATCAGAATATATGAAAGTATGCAGTAATTTTCCTTTTTATATGTTTGATCGTAGAAATAGTTTTAGGCTGAATAACGCATTAGGACACATTAGATTATATTCGGATGGGTTATTAGTTATAGAGAATGTCATTTGGATGTTGTTGTCTTTGTTTTATTTTATGGGATTTTCCCGTATTTTTCTAGATTTTTTTTAGGATTTATTATGAGCTAGTTATTATTTTGACTAGAGTAGCAATCGAGTCAATACATATTCATGAAACTGCCATTGGGGGTGTTTTCTCCTTTCCCCGACACTTTCCCCTCCCGAAAACCCCCGCGGCCCACTCTGTTCGTCGCCGCCGCCACCGTCGATAGCCGCCCCGCTGCCGGAACCAACCGCCCAACGTCCCCTCACCGTCGTCGTGCCGCCGTGATGCCACGAAGCCGCCTTGGCTGTCGCCACTCCGAGCCGGATTTTGCCGCCGTTCGGTCGCCGTCAAAGCCGCATGACCTCTAGTCTCACCCTCTCATCGTCGCTGACGTTTCCCCCATCATCCTGACCGCCGACGAGGCCGGCCGCAGCCCCGATCGGAGCACACCACCGCCGCCACCCACTTTCGACGCCGCCGCCGACAGCCATCGCTGTCCCGGCTGCTTTGTTTGACACCACCATCGGACCAAGCCCGTCGAGCTGGTGCCGATAGACCCCCTGATTGCCCCATCCCGAATCATCGCCGGAAAACCGTCAGAATCCACCGGAAAACTGCCGACACTCGCCGGAAAACTGCCGAAACCGCCGGAAAATTGGATTCGTGGGAAATTCGCCGGATCATTCGCCGAACACACCCGGTCCAATCCTGATCGGACTTCGGACGCTGCTAGGTGCCGAGTTCAAGTTTCGAGCCACGAAACGGAAACCCTAGCCGTCGCTGATTTTCGACGACGCGAGGTATAATTTATTTTTAACTTAATTATTTAAAAGTATTGATTATTAGAATTGCATGCTATGATTGGTGAATTGTGTGTTATAATAATATATATAAATGTAGATTTGATTAAGGATAAAATATGAAATTTGTTTGATTGAGTGGTGTTAAAAATGGAGACTAAGAAACTAATTAGGGTAACTAGGTAATGATCATGATCTAATGCAAACTAGCCTAAGTAGACTTGCTAGAATTGATATAGGTTGATGTGTGTTGATTGATACGTGATTGTGTTGATTGTGTGTGCATGCTATAGGATGTGTGATTCATCATGCGGGCATTAGTTTTTAGCTTGATTGTGTAGGTACGGTGTAGGAGCTTGCCGCCTAGGCGCGTGGACCCGTTTGGAGCTTCTACCAGGTCCGTTTAGAACTCGTTCCCTGTTTTTATGCTACTCTATTGTGTATTTGATTTATCATGTGCAGGACGAGTTAAGTGGCATTTTATCGGATTCCACTTAACTCGGGCCATTTAGCCAACGATTTTCCGGATTAATAACCCTCAAGGATGAGATCCCTCGAGTTTGTTTTCGAACATCAGATCCAGCTCACGATGCCTTCGGGCCTATTGTATAAATCCCAACCTAGCCCTATATATATGTATAGTTTTGCGTTTTCAGTGAGAGATTGAATGAGGGAAATCCGACTACCGTGCTACGCGACCGGGCACGTGCAAGTCGATAGTGGGCTCTGGAATGGTGTGCAGGCCGTTTCATTCCCGAGGGATCCTAACAACTCCACCTTTGAATTCCTCAAACCCGGAGAAGTGTGGAGGTTCACGGGTACTGCAATGCAGTGCATGTCTAGACTTGTGGTTTCAAAGGGTACTAAAGGCGACTGCCTGAGAGTGCTCGGGCTTCGTGCTCAAGGCCAGGAGTAATATGGAAGGTGTAGAGGGTGAAAAGGAATGAGATTTGATGCGAGAAGTGATAGAGAAATGGCCAAGGTATGAGAATGAGAAAGAAAGGGACGCTGTCGACCAGAGGGCGACAGCTCCCATATGTGCCCTGATGAGAGTTCTTGAGGAAGTATATAGTTTTCATTCAACAGGAGAGTTTGCTCTCCTGTGCCAGATTGATATTATTTATTTTGTGGGCCGGTAACACTCATTACTGACGGTTTTTCTATATATATGTAGGTGAGGAATGTGAGCGATGAAAGTTGTCGGAACTACGGAGGAGCAGCACGGAACCGCGCACACATGTACCTGCCGCATGTAATGTATAATGATGGTTGTTTAATGCTGCGTGAATGATTGTTAGAATGTTTTTGTCTCGATGAATTGCCTGTTATGAAATGAACGGATAGATGTGAATGAGCAGGGAGTCTTGGAGTTCAGCCTTGGCTTAGATGAAAACAAATGACATAATAATGGAATGCCATGGTAGATTGTTATGTTTTGTCGTATTTTGATAAAATATTTATATACCTTTGTTGTGGACAGGTTGTCCCTTATTGCACTTTTAGGGGAAACTCTGTCCATTTTTACGTAGTAGTATATATTTTCTTTTGGTTTCTCATTTATTGTTTTGTCTTGTTTTTGCTTGTACATCGTAGCATGCATGTAGGACCGTGTTAGAACCCAATCGTTTACATTCATACATTTCATGTTTGCATCTCCATCTTGAGACGCCGAGGGCAGATCCAGGTTGGCTTAACCGAACCCAGTAGATTAGTGAACGGTTCGGTCACCGGTGACATTTCCGGGTCGGTTCACAGGGGAGCCGAAATGGGGTGAGACAGGAGTTGTCCAGATCCTTCGGGAATGAAGTGGGTTCTCCCCAGCTCCAGAGCCCGCTCTTCTAAGCACACGTCCTATCTGAAGGCGTGGCCGTAAGTAACCCTCATTCCATCTCTGACCGAAAATGCAAAAACTATATATATATAGGCCTGGTTTGGGATTTATACAATAGGCCCGAAGGCATCATGAGCTGGATCTGAAGTTCGAAAACAAACTCAAGGGATCTCATCCTCGAGGGTTATTAATCCGAAAAAGAACCGTTGGCTAAATGGCCCGAGTTAAGTGGGATCCGATAAAACGCCACTTAACTCGTCCTGCACATGATAAATCAAATACATAATAGAATAGCGTAAAGACAGAGAACGAGTCCTAAACGGACCTGGTAGAAGCTCCAAACGGGTCCACGCGCCTAGGCGGCGAGCTCCTACACCGTACCTACACAATCAAGCTAAAAACTAACGCCCGCATGATGAATCACACATCCTATAGCATGCACACACAATCAACACAATCACGCATCAATCAACACACATCAACCTATATCAATTCTAGCAAGTCTACTTAGGCTAGTTTGCATTAGATCATGATCATTACCTAGTTACCCTAATTAGTTTCTTAGCCTCCATTTTTAACACCACTCAATCAAACAAATTTCATATTTTATCCTAATCAGATCTACATTTATATATTATTATAACACACAATTCACCAATCCTAGCATGCAATTCTAATAATCAATACTTTCAAATAATTAAGTTAAAATAAATTATACCTCGCGTCATCGAAAATCGGCGACGGCTAGGGTTTCTGTTTCGTGGCTCGAAACTCGAATTCGGCACCTAGCGGTGTCTGAAGTCCGATCAGATTGGACCAGGTGCGTTCGGCGGATGATCCGGCGAATTTCCCACGAATCCAATTTTCCGGCGGTTTCGACGGTTTTCTAGCAAGTGTCGGCAGCTTTCCGGCAGATTCCGGCGATGATTCGGGACAGGGCAATCATGGGGTCTATCGGCACCAGCTCGACGAGCTTGGTCCAATGGTGGTGTCAAACAAAGTAGCCGAGGCGGCGATGGCTGTCGGCGGCGGCATCGAAAATGGGTGGCGGCGGCGGCGTGCTCCGATCGGGGCTGCGGCCGGCCTCGACGGCGGTCGAGATGATGGGGGAAACGTCGGCGACGGCGAGGGGTGGTCTGTGGTCACAGCGGTGGCGGCGCGGCCCGGACGGCGGCGAATCGACGAGGAGGGCGTCGCGGCTTCGTGGGGCGATTCCGGCGTCGTGGCGGTGAGACGGTGGCCGGGGTGGGTTGTGGTGGCACGGTGACTGCACGGCAGGGCGGGGCGGCGTTGATCAGCGGCTGTATGACGTCGGCAGCGGCGGCGGCTGGTGACGAGCACAATGGCGGCGGTAGGGTTTTGGGAGGGGAAAGTGTCGGGGAAGATGAAGGGCGTGCAATGGCATTTTTGTAAATTAATCTTGACTCGACTCCGACTCGAGTCAATAATAATAACTAACTCCTAATAAATCCTAAAAAATCCAAAAAATTGGGAAAAATCCTGTAAAATCAAACGAACACAGCAACATCCAAATGATATGTTCTATAACTAATAACCCACCTAAACTCACCTATATCGCGTCCTAATTCGTCATTCGGCCCTAAAACTATTCTACGATCAAATAAAAATAACAATCAATACTGTATACCTCCATATACTTGATAACCCATTTTTCATCATCTTTTAGACGTTATCATCATACACTTGAGCATACATGACCCTCATCGCTCATAACTCACAGCTGGCCTCAACTCAGCTTGCGGTCCATGAAGCTGACTCGACTCGAACCGACGGTTGAACCGACTGGTTCACTCCTGTAAAACTCTGACTCGAGTCACGGGTTTTACAACCTTCCCTCCTTAGAAAAATTTCGTCCTTGAAATTTTAACCAAGGAAGTTTCAACCATGTTCCTCATCTAAATGTAAGTGTTGGCGTAGTACTTGGTTGTGAAGCTGGTTGCTCGAACAACTCCGGGTATCGCTTCCTCATCTCATCTTCTCGTTCCCACGTAGCTTCTTCAACTCCTCGTCGGGTCCATTGCACTCATACTAGGGGAACTTCTTTTCTTCGAAGAATCTTCACTCTTCGGTCCACGATTTGGACTGCATCCTCTGGGTACGTCAGGTCCAGTTGTAGCTCTACCTGTTTGAAGCTGACAACATGAGAGTTGTCAGGGTGATACTTCTTCAACATTGACACGTGGAAGCCATCATGCACAGCTGATAGGTGAGGAGGCAATGCTAGCCTATATGCCACTGGTCCAATGTGCTCAATCACATCAAAAGGGTCCGATATAGTGCGGACTGAGTTTCCTCGCGTCCCAAATCTCGTGTTTCCCATAGTCGGAGAGACCTTCAGGAGAACGTGATCTCCTAACACGAAATGAACCTCACGTCTGCACTGATCTGCGTAACTCTTTTGTCTATCTTGAGCTGACCTCATTCTTCTTCTAATCCTCATTACCACCTCTTGTGTCTGCTAGATCATTTCTGGCCCAACTACCACTGGTTCGCTACCCTGCACCCAACACACTAGGGATCTACATGGTCTGTCGTATAGTGCTTCGAACGGTGGCATTCCAATCGTGGCCTGATAGTTGTTGTTGTAGGACAATTCCACTAGAGGCAAGGTCTTCCAGAGTCTGTTTGGTTCTTTCCGTCTGTCTGTCTGTTTGAGGATGGAAAGCTATGCTGAATCTTGATTCTGTGCCCATAGCTGCCTGAAAAGCCTTCCAAAATCGCGATGTGAACCTCGGATCCCTATCTGATATGATCTACCATGGTACGCCATGTAACCTAACTATCTGATCACTGCACAGTGTAGCCAATGTGGTCAGTGGGTATTCCATCCTGATCGGTATGAAGTGTACGCTCTTTGTAAGTCGATCTACTATGACCCATATCGCATCCTCCTGTTGGCAGGTCTTAGGTAAACCAACTACAAAGTCATAAGCTATTCTCTCCCACTTCCACTCTGGGGTTTCCAACAGTTGGAGCATTCCACCTGGATGTACGTACTCGGCTTTCACTTGCTGGCATACCAAACATCTAGCCACTGTATCATATACTTCTCTCTTCATTCCTGGCCACCAATAGGTTCGTCGGACATCGTGGTACATCTTCACTCCACCTGGGTGTACTAACCATCTTGACGTGTGAGCTTCATGAAGAATAGTACTTCGAAGTCTGGGATACTCTTGAACATTAGGCACGAATAGTCGGCCTCTCAATCTAACAATTTTGTCTATATCCTTGGCCAATTCCTGATGTGTTCCGTGTTCAGACCACTGCTTCAACTACGGATCTGCCTCCTGTGCAATCCAAATCTGCTCAAGCACGTTTGGCTGAATCGTAAGTCGCACCATCATCCCAACTAACTATCTCTAGCTCGTAGTGTGCTCGATCACTAACAATGCTGCTAATCCTGCGGTGTACAAGAATCCTGGCTTCCTGCTCAATGCATTGGCTACCACATTCGTTTTGTCCTCATGGTATGCTATGTCGACCTCGTAATCAGCTAACATCTCCAACCATCTCCTTTGTCTGCTATTCAGATCCTTCTGCGTGAAGATATATTTCAGACTCTGGTGATTAGTTAGAAGTCTGAAAGATGTTCCATATAGATAGTGCCTCCATATTCTTAGAGCAAATATGACTGCAGCAAGCTCTAGGTCATGAGTCGGATAGTTATGCTCATGCACCTTGAGCTGACGAGATGCATAAGCAATAACCTTATCCTTCTGCATCAAAACACAACCTAAGCCAATCCCTGAGGCATCAGTATACGCTACAAAATGCTCATGTCCCTCAGGCAATGCAAGGATAGGCGCCGAAGTCAACCTCTCCTTTAGCATCCTGAAACTCCACTCACATTCATCTGTCCATATGAACCGTTCCTCTTTCCTAGTTAGTTGCGTCAGAGAGAAGTCTTGAATGAACCGTCTGTAGTATCCAGCCAATCCCAGAAAACTTCGAACCGTCCGTAGGTGTCTTCGGTTGTTCCCACTGCACTACTGCCTCTATCATAGCTGGATCCACTGAGATGCCTGATGCTGAGATGATGTGGCCGAGAAAATTCACCTCTACCAACCAGAAACTGCACTTCAAAAATTTCCCATACAACCTATGCTCTCTCAGTGTTTACAACACTGTAAAGACCTGGAAAAAAATAAATAAATAAATAAATAAACAAATATACATATATGTATATGTATATATTCGACGCGGTGGGATCGAACGTTGGTATCCATGAATTTATTTAAATTATTTATCCGCTACCCGGTTAATTATCAATTACCCGGTCAAGTGGAAAGTATTAGTTAACCGGTTAAGTATTTTTACCCGGTTAAGTAAACCATACCATTTAACCGTTTAAACTAGTAAAGTGAACCGTATCACTTACCCATTTACCCGGCAACGAAGAGTGTTTTCATAAACCCTAGGCCTTCTTTCATTTTATAAGGAGAAGGAGGGGGGGCATCATGCACATAAGCTCCTTGGACAAACGCCGGCTTCCCCATTGTTTTGGTAAGTTTCTTCCTCTCTTCTTCTTAGTTTGCATGCAAACATATGATCAAAGATTATAATACAAGATAATCATGGAAACTAAGACCTGCTGCCGTGCAGCAATTCTTGTGTGTTTGTGATTAATTACAGCAACAAGTCATAATCTTTTGCTAATCAGTTGCTGCATCAACGTTCTTACTCATGTTGTAGTAATTAAAGGTGAGATTTCATAGAATTTACAGCCAAGAATGGTAGCACGTCCTGCTGAATTGCAGCAACAGCACCATGGCGTTTGTGTCACGACCAGTTGCATATACCACGCTGTAGGGTAGTGTTTCTCTTCTTCTGGGCATTGGGTTGTTGTGCGGGAAGAAGGGGACGCGTGGGGCGGTGCTGCTGGCCACGTCTGAGTCGCCATAGCAGCAGGTCGAGGTCGCCATGGCTGCTGGTTCGTCGCTGTGGTGGTGCAGTCGCCCTTTGATTGTTGCTGCTAATTTGGTTGCTAGGAAAGGGAGACAATGGGTGAAGGATAGGATCTAGATTTTGGTCGAAAGAGAAGAGCTTGGTGCTGGTTTTGGGTGAAGAGAAGAATGGTGACGGGAAGAAGAAGAAGAAGAAGAAGAAGAATGGCAGTTTTGTAATTTCGGGTTGACTCGATATGGGTTGAGTTAAAAATCATAATAATAATACCAACTCGTGTTAAAATCATTTAAATAATTAATTTAAAGGAATATGAGTTAAGTGGTCAAAATAATAAATTTATAAATTATTACATGAAATAAATAAATTTCGATCACGATAAACGGTAATTAATTAATCGGCTGATTAAAAGCAATTAACTTAAATTGAAGGGTTATGAGGAATATTTAATAGAGACTTCACCTTTATCATATAAAAGTTATATTTGATAAGTAAAACGATTATTCTTATAATAAATTCGTAAAGTAAAATAATGGATCAATAAAAGATAATCGCGTAGAAATTACGCGATAGCATAATTAATTAAATAAAGAAGTGTTGAACCATATCGAATTAAATAAATTAATTAATGTGGCATATATTAAATATTTAGTTGCATGCATTTTTGACGCGAGTAAAATTACACTAATGTATAATTTTATGCCCCGTTCATATTAGGGTTAGCGGATTACAGTCGGACGAACCCGCAAGTCAGGTACGTATAATATGTAGAACATCGTATTTTCCTTGTTGGTAGCCTAGGTCGGCCTGAGCCCAGATTCGACCACCATGCACGAAGTGCAACCGGGGTTAAAGAATTGACTCAGTCCGACACTGGGTCGTGTTATGTGTGTGAATCTTGTGATGCATCGATATTGTTTTGGAGTAGTGATAGCCGCCCCATAAAAAGGCTACGGCCGGGGTGAGTGAGGCACAGCGATTCCTCCATCGCACTAGAGTGCAGTGATTGCCGCCCCATAAAAAGGCTACGGCCGGGGTGTGTGAGGCACTGGCACTGAATGCAGTGATAGCCGCCCCATAAAAAGGCTACGGCCGGGGTGTGTGAGGCACTGGCACTAGAGTTGGCAGTGAGAGCTTCCCCACAAACGGGGCATAGCAATCGCCCGAGTGCAGTGATAGCTACCCCACAAAAAGGCTACGGCTGGGGTGTACGAGGCACTGGCACTGGAGACGGTAGTGGTAGCCTCCCCATAAAAAGGCTACGGCCGGGGTGTGCGGATCACAGCGGACACCTCCTCCGCATTGTTTTGGAGTATAGCGGAATCGCTCCACCGCATATTAAAATAAATATATGAAAATGGTGGAATGTACTTGTTTGTTTTATCTATTATACTACTTAATGTTGTAATCACTAACGCGGAATTGCCTCCGCAGGTGTGCAGATCCGAGATTAGATGATTGACAACTAGAACATGGAGCAAAGTAATATGAGGACTCCTTTTTGTTATTTAATTGAGGAATAAGTGTGGCTGCTGGGAAACGGTCCAAGACTGTGGGATTTTATTATAAGTTATGATTTCTAATAATGTTTGACATAATTGCTTTAATTTTGAGTAACACCTAGCCAGTTAGGCCCACAATATTATCATGAAAAATGGCGGGTCGTTCCAAACACACTCTGTTCATCAAGTCCATAAATGTTGCTGGAGCATTGGTTAATCCGAACGGCTTGACCAGAAACTCGTAGTGTCCACATCTTATCCTGAACACAGTCTTCGGGATGTCTTCTGCTCTAATCCTCAGTTGGTAATATCCTGATCTTAAATCAATCTGTGAAAAGAAGGCTGCTAAGCTCAACTGGTCAAATAAATCATCAATGCGAGGAAGAGGGTATCTGTTCTTAACTGTTGCATGGTTTATCATCTTGTAATCTATGCATAACCGCATGCTTCCATCCTTCTTCCTCACAAATAACACCGGTGCACCCCAAGGGGAAACGCTCGGTCTGATGAATCCTTGGTCCAATAGTGTCTGTAGTTGTTCCTTCAGTTCCTTGAGCTCCAGAGGTGCCATCCTATACGGAGCTCTCAAAACTGGGTTGTGCCAGGCATCAACTCGATGGCAAGATCCACCTCTCTGCCTGGCGGAAATCCAATAATCTCCTCAGGAAATTCATCTGTAAATTTGCAGACCACTGGAATCTCCTCTATACTCGGCTGTTCCCCTGGTCCACTCTGCTCAGTCAAAACTAACGCTGTCATTATCAGTTCACTGCCTCTGTCCAGTTGTCTCATTGCACTCTGATAGGATATCTATCCTTGCTCTCTGTCTCGGCCCTGACCTTGGAAGAAAAACAGCGCCTTCCATGGTATCAAATCAGCTGGTCCTTGCTTGAACATCCAATTCATCCCAAATATCACATCAAATTCTTGTAGCTTGAATAGTATCAAATCAGCTACAACCTGTCGCTGTTGAATCTTAACAGGGACATCACACACACACTCGCACGTAGCTATTACACTAGCCTAGCTATCGCAACATCCCTTTCCTGTCGACTACTCCTACTGTGGTGACTATCGCGTCGACTGTCTCGGCGATGGCTCTTCGTATGACGACTAGCTGATCCCGGTACACTCGTCTCTGCTGGTGGCATGGTGGTCCTCAGTCGTCTGGAAGCTGTGTCGCTCTGACCATGGCTGGGGCTGTCTTGTCTGACTACTGGAGGCGATGGGGTCCTGATCTGCGTCTGGCGGGTCCGATTCACCATCCTGTTTGTGTACCCTACTCTAATCTACTCACCCTGTCACACCACTGTTAGGTAAGAAAATCTATGAACAAAAACATAAAGACAGAAAAATACCTGTCGGTACAGCTCGGAGCAGCTTCAGCACACATGTAACCTGTAATGCATCTTCCATCTTAATCAACCAAGGGTTAGCTCTGATACCACTGTTGGTATCAGAGAACATATGCCAAGAGTTGGCTCTGATACCACAGTTGTGGCACCCGTTTCGGCTCACCTGTGAACCAACCCGGAAATGTCACCGGCGACCGAACCGTTCGCTAATCTACTAGATTCGGTTAAGCCGACCCGGATCTACTCTCTGCGTCTCAAGATGGAGATGCAAATATGAAATGCATGGATGGGAATAATTGGGTTCTAACGGAGTCCTACATGCATGCCATGACATGCAAGCAAAGACAAAACAAAACAATAAATTAGAAACCAAAAGAAAATATATACTATTTTATGAAAATGCGATAACACATAACAATCTACCATGACATTCAATCATTATCTCATTCGTTTTTACCTGAGCCGACTCTAAACTCTAAGGCTCCCTACTCATTCATATTTATCAGTTCGTTTCATAACAAGTAATTCATTCAAGCAAAGACATCAAAATTATCATTCACATAACAATAACACACCATCATTATACATTACACGCGGCAGGTACATTTGTGCGCGGTTCCGTGCTGCTCCACCGTAGTCCCGACAGCTTTCATCGCTCGCATTCCTCACCTACATATATATAGAAAAACCGTCAGTAACGAGCGTTACGGGCCTGGAAAATAGCTAATATCAATCTGGCACAGGAGAGCAAACTCTCCTGTTGAATCAAAACCATATACTTCCTCAAGAACTCTCATCAAGGCACATACGGGAGCCGTTGCTATCGGGCCGTCGCCCTCGAGTCGACAACGTCCCCCTTTCTCTCCCATTCTCATACATTGGCCATTTCTCTATCGCTTCTCGCATCATATCTCATTCCTTTTCTCCCTCTACACCTTCCATATTACTTCTGGCCTTGAGCACGAAGGCCGAGCACTCTCAGGCGGTCGCCTTCAATACCCTTTGAACCACAAGTCTAGACATGTGCTGCATTGCAGTACCCGTAAACCGCCACACATCTCTAGGTTTGAGGAACTCAAAGGTGGAGTTGTCCGGATCCTTCGGGAACAAAGTGGGTTCTCCCCAGCTCTAGAGCCCGCTCTTCCGAGCACACGCCCTATCTGAAGGCGTGGCCGTAAGTAACCCTCATTCCATCTCTGACCGAAAACACGAAAACTATATATATATAGGCCTGGGTTGGGATTTATATAATAGGCCCGAAGGCATCGTGAGCTGGATCTGAAGTTTGAAAACAAACTCGAGGGATCTCATCGTCGAGGGTTATTAATCCAAACAAAAGAACCGTTGGCTAAATGGCCCAAGTTAAGTGGTGTAAAACCCACGATTCGAGTTAGGGTTTTATATTCAGAACCGGTCGGGTCGACCGTTATTTTTCGAGCTGAGTCAGTTTCAAGACACGTGTACCGAGCCGACGCCGGTCGCGTGAATGAGCTATGAGGGTCATTCGTACCCAAGTATATGATGATAACATCTTCAACACAGCAGAACAGAATGAGTTATCAGAATATATAAGAGTATGCCAGTGATTTTTTTATTTTTATATATAGTGGATCATAGAATTAGTTTTAGGTCGTTTACCGCGTTAGGACACGTTACGGGCATTTTGGGTGGGTTGATAGTTCTAGAGCATATCATTATGATTTTTGGTGTTGTTTGATTTTATGGGATTTTTCCCAAATTTTTTTGGGATTTTTTTTACGACTTCAATATTATTTTGACTCCACTCGAAGACGAGTCAACTAATATTTACGACCTTGCCACCACACAACCCGCGCCTTTCTTTAATTCCCCAAACCACACCCCGACGCTGCCACTACGCGTCGCCGCAGCCGCCACTACCGCTGCCGCCCGGTCGCCGATCGACCCTGCCTAGCCCCGCCACGGCCTCGCCGTGCCACCCAGACCAGCCCCGGCCGCTGCCAGGCCACCGCGACGCCGGAATCGCCTCGCCTAGCGTCGCGGCACATTTCGGTCGTGTCACCGATTTCGCCGCCGGCGACCGTCGCCGCCTCGATCGAGTAGTCGCCTCGACGTCTTCGACCCCCTAGTGGCCTTCCCCGACCGGAGCGGAGGCCATCGCCGCCCCGGCCGGCCGGATCTAGCGACCCATCGCCGCCGGCCCTGTTTTAGGCGTTTTCCAGCAAGCCGCCACCTCCGTTGGCCGCATCGACCTCGTAGATGAGTCGGGCTCGCCGAGCCGGTTTCGAGGGTACACAACACGACCCCTTTCTGACCAGTAGACGCCGCCGGCGATTGTCGACGGAAAACCACCGGAACCTGCCGGAAAACTGCCAGTAGCTGCCGGAAAACCGAAATTCACTCGAATTCACAGGATCTTCCGCGGGGCCAGTCGAGCCCGATTGAGCTTCGGACGCCGATGAGCGCTGAATTTGAGCTTCGAGACGTGCGACGGAACCCTAGCCGTCGCCGATTGCCGACGACATGAGGTATAATTACCTCCGAATTTATAAGTTAAAGTCTGATGATTGTTAGCACAGCATGCTAGGGTCGATTTATTGATGTCATTGATAGTGATAAGTTACATGATGTGATTAATGACTAATTAGGGATGAAATGATAAGTTACATGATGAGATTAAGTGTGAATGAAGGTTCAGCGATCTAATGAGGTAGGAGTCTCAGCATGATAAGTGATCAGGACGTAACTTTGAAAAACACAATAAAATCGGTATGACTAGGATGAGTTAGAATTATTTAAATTTATGATTATTTAACTGTTGCTGGATGTTGATGATTGAATTGTGATTGATGTTCATTGTGTTTGATGCATCATTTAGTTAGCGGGCGTTAGTATTTAGTTTTGATGTGTAGGTACGAAGTTGGAGCTCGCCGCCTAGGCGTGATGACATGTTGGAGCTTCTACCAGGTCCGTTAGGACTTCTCTCTGATTTTTATGATCTTGTCTATTGTATGTTTGATTTATTGTCTGCAGGACGGGTTAAGTGGCGTTTAATCGGATCCCACTTAACTCGGGTCATTTAACCAAACATTTTCCGGATTAATAACCCCTCGAGGATGAGATCCCTCGAGGTTGATTTCGAAAACAAGATCCACCACAAGTTGCCTTCGGGCCTATTATATGAATCCCTACCCAGCCCTATATATGTAGTTTTCGCGTTTTCAGTGAGACGAGAGATGGAGAAATCGACTGCATGTACCATGCAGAGGATGCCGTGATAGTCAAAGCGGGCTCTGGATTATTGCCAGCGGATTGTTCCATTCCCGAGGGATCCTGACAACTCCGCGTTTGAGTTCCTCACACCCGGAGAATGTGGAGGTTTACGAGTACTGTTTACTACAGCGCATGTCCGGACTTGTGGTTCAAAGGGTACTAAAGGCGACTGCCTGAGAGTACTCGGCCTTCGTGTTCAAGGCCAGGAGAAATATGGAGGTAAGGAGAGGGCTTAGGAAAAAGTTTCACGAGAAGTACTGAAAAAGAAGTGCTGAGAGTAGCACAGTACCAGCAGCAGAGCAGTAAGTTCGGGATGCTACCGGGTCTGCAGCCCAGTGGCTCCTCAGTAGTACCCTTCAGAGTGTTCACTTGGAGTATATGATGATTTCTTTCATATGAGAGTTTGCTCTCATAGCCAGTTTGCTATAGTTATTTTCTTTTCGGACCAGTAACGCTTGTTACTGACGTTTTTCTTATATATATGTAGGTGATAAGCACGAGATGGATGGGCCGGCCAGGACGGAGGAGCAATAAGGTCTTCTGCACACACACATTGGGTGATTGAATGTTTAATGTTTTGTTATGATGTTATTTTATACATATGCTATGATTAAATGTTGAGCATGATGATATGATGTGAATGGAATGCTAAGACACGATAACGGAATGCAAAATATGATTAGAGTTGCGCAGCGGAAACTTAGTGGGTTGAGACCGAAGTTTCAGAATGAATACGTTATAAATGAGATTCTGTGTGATTGTTAATGCATGCCGACATATTTATATATACATTATTTTGACAGGGTGGGCCCATAATTGCACTTTTATGAGAGACTCTGTCCGTTTTACTTCAGAATTTTCTTCGATTTTGCTCTTAATTGTGATGGTGTGTAAATTGGTGGCATGTCATCCATGTAGTATCCTGTTAGGTTTTTATGCATTCACACATGCATATAGCAAGTTGGATCTTCATGACGGATCGTATCTTCATCTTAAGACGGCAAGATTGGATCCGCATGAGTTAGGTTCGGGTTAGCCGACCTAACCAGGGCCTGTAACATGCCGGTTCGGTTCACGAGCGTGAACCGGATTTGGGGTGTTACAACATTGGTATCAGAGCCACTCTCAGCCGATTAAGATGTATGATACTTTTATAGGTGATGTGTGTGCAAAGACTGCTCCAAGTCCAGCTGGCAGGTATGTTTTTGTTTATTTTTCTTACATGCAGATTTTTTATTGATAAGTTGTTTGAATAATAGTGTATTCAGGACCTTGTTAGAAGTGTGTGGAATTAGCCTTAGTTAAGCTGACATGCCATATATGGATTGTTATCATAATATCAGATTGCTTGTCCAGTTAGATGTGAGCAGGGGATGTAGTAGTGCTAGCAGAGGTAGAATGGGAATAGGATCCTATCTTATACCAGATCCAGATGTCAATAGACGTTAGATTCTAAGAATCTGACAGGAATGTCATGATGGGCGTAGAGACCCACCGAGGCTGTCCATTGCAAAAGAGATTTGGATGTTGACCAGGTGTCCATGTTTTGCATGCCACCACATCAGTCCTGCTTCCATTGGACGTGGTGTATATAGTGGGAAAGAACTTGAAGTATAGAGATACCAGTAAGTTAGTGGCACATGAGATGGACCGTCGAGTGCCTTAGACAAATCCCTACAGATGAAGGATGTGGTTATGCCAATAGGGCCATTAAAGTACATGGAGAATAGATGAGAGTTTCTGCAGACGGCTTGAGATGGACTACTTCTAGAAGATAGTAATGAATGAGGATGAGTAGTGAGACTTAGGCTTGGACATAACAAGGAAAAGACCAGGACCACCAGTGCCTACGAGATCAGAGTGGGGTTTAGCATAGGTTGACCATCATATGTGTCAGCATCATGATCCAAACCCCTCTGGATCAGACACACTTGATTGGACGACCTGAACCGAGTTAATAGCAGCCAAGATATGGCAAAGATAGTAGTAGATTTACGATGCATATGAGTAGGATTATATATTTCTGCATCTAGGTAGTGCACAACCGCCGACCGAGTGCACAACCACCGTCCGAGTGCACAACCACCGACCGAGTGCACAACCACCGACCGAGGTGCACAACCGCCGACCGAGGTGCACAACCGCCGACCGAGTTGCACAACCACCGCCTGAGGCGCACAACCGCCGTCCGAGATTCACTACCACTGACCGCAGACGTACTACCGCCGTCCATGTATTGCTCATCCACCAATTGAGTAGATTAGATAAGGTTTAGTAGGACTAGAGTTTGAGGAACAAGGAGTAGTTACAGTGAAGTCAGCAGAATAGAAAAGAGTTAGGAAAATTGAGGTTATTTGGATGAGATAGCATAGGATCCGACTTCAAAGCTCTCTTGCAATCATTGTCTTGACCTGACACCTTTGGGTCAGATGTATATTGCAAGATAACCCCATCAGGCACTGTTAGTGACATTCTCATAAGGATGCGCATGGACAGAATCAGGGAACATGATAGCATGACCTCCAGATAGGATGGTCAAAATGATCAGACTGTGCAGATTGCATGCTAGTATATCCATGAGCTACGACCAGCATACATAGATCAGATGGTTAGTAGACGGTCACACTCCGTTGAATCTAGACTAGCGACAGTGAGCCATGTAGCTCAATATCCTATACGCCTATACCCAGCAGGAGACTCATAGCACAGGTTAGGATGGTTGTAGGACCTAGGATGGAGTTTCCTGAGAGTATATGTAGTTGGACTTTTCACATAGATGAGGTTCAGGGACATGGGTAGATGTTAGAAAGTGGTCTTACCCTCGACATAGTTTTCCCATACATAGCTCAGATTAGAACCTTACGATACTCTAGAGTATCTACTTGACCAACCAAATAGACCCTTAGGGGTGATCTAGGTTTCCCGCCAAGTTAGCAGTAGGGATCAGAACAGAAGAGAAGGATAATGATAATGTCAGAACAGACACAGGAAGTATAGAATCCAGAATGTTTGAAATGGTTAGCATCACTAGCATGACTCGCCACGTCGGCACCACTACAGTCAATGAGGATGTATATGGCTATCGAAGAGCAGAGGATACAACAGGTGTGTATCTAGCTTCCAGGAAGTAGTTCAGCAGCACCTCCTTGAGTTAAAATTTCGAGGACGAAATTTTTATAAAGAGGGAAGATTGTAAAACCCACGATTCGAGTTAGGGTTTTATATTCAGAACCGGTCGGGTCGACCGTTATTTTTCTAGCTAAGTCAGTTTCAGGACACGTGTACCGAGCCGACGCCGGTCGCGTGTATGAGCTATGAGGGTCATGCGTACCCAAGTATATGATGATAACGTCTTTAACACAGCAGAACAGAATGAGTTATCAGAATATATAAGAGTATGCCAGTGATTTTTATTATTTTTATATATAGTGGATCGTAGAATTAGTTTTAGGCCGTTTACTGCGTTACGGGCATTTTGGGTGGGTTGATAGTTCTAGAGCATATCATTATGATTTTTGGGGTTGTTTGATTTTATGGGATTTTTCCCAAATTTTTTTTGGATTTTTTTACGACTTAAATATTATTTTGACTCGAGTCGGAGACGAGTCAAGTAATATTTACGACCTTGCCACCACACACCTTGCGCCTTTCTTTTCTTCCCCAAACCAAACCCCGACGCCGCCACTGCGCGTCACCGCCGCCGCCGCTACCGCTGCCGCCCGGTCGCGATCGACCCTGCCTAGCCCCACCACGGCCTCGCCGTGCCACCCCGACCAGCCCCGGTCGCTGCCAGGCGCCGCTAAGCCGGAATCGCCTCGCCTAGCGTCGCGGCACATTTCGGTCGTATCACCGATTCCGCCGCCGGCGACCATCACCGCCTCGATCGAGTAGTCGCCTCAACGTCTTCGACCCCCTAGCGGCCTTCCCCGACCGGAGCGGAGGCCATCGCCGCCCTGGCCGGCCGGATCTAGCGACCCATCGCCGCCGGCCCTGTTTTAGCCATTTTCCGGCGAGCCGCCACCTCCGTTGGCCGCGTCGACCTCATAGATGAGTCGGGCTCACCGAGCCGGTTCCGAGGGTACCCAACATGACCCCTTTCCGACCAGTAGACGCCGCCGGCGATTGTCGCCGGAAAACTACCGGAAGCTGCCGGAAAACCAGAATTTCCGGAATTCACTGGAATTCACCGGATCTTCCGCGGGGCTCACCAAGTCGAGCCCGATCGAGCTTCGGACGCCGATGAGCGCCGAATTTGAGCTTCGAGACGTTCGACGAAACCCTAGCCGTCGCCGATTGCCGACGACATGAGGTATAATTCCCTCCGAATTTATAAGTTAAAGTCTGATGATTGTTAGCACAGCATGCTAGGGTCGATTTATTGAGGTGATTGATAGTGATATGTTACATGATGTGATTAATGACTAATTAGGGATGAAATGATAAGTTACATGATGAGATTAAGTGTGAATGAAGGTTCAGCGATCTAATGAGGTAGGAGTCTCAGCATGATATGCGATCAGGACGTAACATTGAAAAACACAATAAAATTGGTATGACTAGGATGAGTTAGAATTATTTAAATTTATGATTATTTAACTGTTGCTGGATGTTGATGATTGAATTGTGATTGATGTTCATTGTGTTTGATGCATCATTTAGTTAGCGGGCGTTAGTATTTAGTTTTGATGTGTAGGTACGAAGTAGGAGCTCGCCGCCTAGGCGCGATGACATGTTGGAGCTTCTACCAGGTCCGTTAGGACTTCTCTCTGATTTTTATGATCTTGTCTATTGTATGTTTGATTTATTGTCTTCAGGACGGGTTAAGTGGCGTTTTATCGGATCCCACTTAACTTGGGCCATTTAACCGAACATTTTCCGGATTAATAACCCCTCGAGGATGAGATCCCTCGAGGTTGATTTTGAAAACAAGATCCACCACAAGTTGCCTTCGGGCCTATTATATGAATCCCTACCCAGCCCTATATATATGTAGTTTTCGCGTTTTCAGTGAGACGAGAGATGGAGAAATCGACTGCACGTACCATGCAAAGGATGCCGTGACAGTCAAAGGCCTTCGTGCTAAAGGCTAGGAGAAATATGGAGGTAAGGAGAGGGTTTAGGATAAAGTTTCATGAGAAGTACTGAAAAAGAAGTGCTGAGAGTAGCACAGTACCAGCAGCAGAGCAGTAAGTTCGGGATGCTACTGGGTCTGCAGCCCAGTGGCTCCTCAGTAGTGCCCTTCAGAGTGTTCACGTGTAGTATATGATGATTTCTTTCATATGAGAGTTTGCTCTCATAGCCAGTTTGCTATAGTTATTTTCTTTTCGGACCAGTAACGCTTATTACTGACATTTTTCTTATATATATGTAGGTGATAAGCACGAGATGGATGGGCCGGCCAGGACGGAGGAGCAATAAGGTCTTCTGCACACACACATTGGGTGATTGAATGTTTAATGTTTTGTTATGATGTTATTTTATGCAAATGCTTCGATTAAATGTTGAGCATGATGATATGATGTGAATGGAATGCTAAGACACGATAACGGAATGCAAAATATGATTAGAGTTGCGCAGCGGAAGCTTAGTGGATTGAGACCCAAGTTTTAGAATGAATACGTTATAAATGAGATTCTATGTGATTGTAAATGCATGCCGATATATTTATATATACATTATTTTGACAGGGTGGGCCCATAATTGCACTTTTATGAGAGACTCTGTCAGTTTTACTTTAGAATTTTCATCGATTTTGTTTGTAATTGTGATGGTGTGAAAATTGGTTGCATGTCATCCATGTAGTATCCTGTTAGGGTTTTATGCATTTACACATGCATATAGCAAGTTGGATCTTCATGACGGATCGTATCTTCATCTTAAGACGCCAAGATTGGTCCGCATGAGTTAGGTTCAGGTTAGCCGACCTAACCAGGGCCTGTAACATGCCGGTTCGGTTCATGAGCGTGGACCGGATTTGGGGTGTTACAAGTGGGATCCGATAAAACGCCACTTAACTCGTCCTGCACATGATAAATCAAATACACAATAGAATAGCGTAGAAACAGAGAACAAGTCCTAAACGGACCTGGTAGAAGCTCCAAACGGGTCCACACACCTAGGGGGCGAGTTCCTACACTGCACCTACACAATCAAGCTATAACTAATGCCCGAATGATGAATCACACATCCTATAACATGCACACACAATCAACACAATCACGCATCAATCAACACACATCAGCCTATATAAATTCGTGCAAGTCTACTTAGGCTAGTTTGCATTAGATCATGATCATCACCTAGTTACCCTAATTAGTTACTTAGCCTCCATTTTTAACACCACTCAATCAAACAAATTTCATATTTTATCCTTAATCAAATCAACATTTATATATTATTATAACACACAATTCACCAATCCTAGCATTGCAATTCTAATAATCAATACTTTCAAATAATTAAGTTAAAATAAATTATACCTCGCGTCGTCGAAAATCAGCGATGGCTAGGTTTAGGTTTCGTGGCTCGAAACTCGAATTCGGCACCTAGCGGTGTCCGAAGTCCGATCAAATTGGACCGGTTGCATTCGGCGGATGATGCAGTGGCAGTTCCGGCCATTTTCTGGCAAGTGTCTACACTTTTCCAGTGGATTCCGGCTGTTTTCCGGCGATGATTGGGGACGAGGCAATCAAGGGGTCTATCAGCACCAGCTCGACGAGCTTCGTCCAATGGTGGTGTCAAACAAAGCAGCCGGGACGGCGATGGCTGTCGGCGGCGGCATCGAAAGTGGGTGGCGGCAGCGGCGTACTCCGATCGGGACTGCGGCCGGCCTCGACGGCGGTCGGGATAATGCGGCCCATGTCTAGACTTGTGGTTTCAAAGGGTACTGAAGGCGCATGCCTGAGAGTACTCAACCCCTATACTCAAGGCCAGGAGCAATACGGAGGATGTAGAGGGCTTAGATGAATGAGAATGAATTGCTGCGGAAGAGATAGATGAAATGGCCAATGAAAGAGAATGATATGGAAAGGGGATGTTGTTGACCCAAGGGTAATGACTCCCATATATGCCCTAATGAGAGTTCTTGAGGAAGTATATGGTTTTCATTCAACAGGAGAGTTTGCTCTCTTGTGCTAGAGTGATATTAGTTATTTTCGGGCCGTAAACACTTGTTACTGACAGTTTTTCTAAATATATGTAGGTGAGAAATGCAAAGGATGAAAGCTGTCTTGCCTACAAATGAGCAGCACAGAACCGCGCACACATGTACTTGTCGCGTGTAATGTATAATGCTGTGTTAATGCTGTGTGAATGATAAATATGATGTGCTTGTCTGGATGGATTGCTTATTATGAAACAAACAGAAAAATGTGAATGAGTTGGGATCCTTGGAGTTTAGACTTGGCTCAGGTGAAAACAAATGAGATAATGATTGAATGCCATGGTAGATTGTTATGTTTTATCGTATGTTGATAAAATATTTATATACCCTTATCGTGGACAGGTTGGCCCCTATTCCACTTTTACGGGAAACTTTGTCTGTTTTTCTATAGTAGTATATATTTTCTTTTGGTTTCTCATTTATTGTTTTGTCTTATTTTGCTTGCACGTCATGTATGCATGTAGGACTACGTTAGAACTCAATTGTTCCCATTCATGCATTCCATGTTTGCACTTCCATCTTAAGATGGCGAGGCTTTCCCGGGTTGGCTTAACTAAATCTAGTAGGTTAGCGAATGGTTCGGTCACCAGTGATATTTTCGGGTTGGTTCACAGGTGAGCCGAAACAGGGTGTTGCAGAGTACTTGGAGCACAAATGAGAGTTTGAAGCAGGTAACTAGGATTGAGCACTTTCAAGAGATAACAGTGGATAAGGATGAGTAGGGAGGTGGATCTACACTCCCATGGATACTTCACTGCCTCCCCCTCTTCCACTAGTGTATGTCTGTCCCAACAATATTGTTAGCCACTCTTCAAGAGACAGAGGCATGAGAACAACAAGAATGAGTTAGATTATCTTTGACCATGAATTCAGATTGTTAACCAGATTTCACTCGATCTATTAGAGCCAGACAAGTGATTGCTAT
Organism: Piper betle; assembly: GCA_033002965.1. Classification (NCBI taxonomy): domain Eukaryota; kingdom Viridiplantae; phylum Streptophyta; class Magnoliopsida; order Piperales; family Piperaceae; genus Piper; species Piper betle. Next base: position 82,949 of record JAURVB010013128.1, on the reverse strand, counting down.
TGAGAATCGGTCAGCACTTGTAGGAGTATTCAACCCAGATTGCAAGAGACCAGCATAGGCTCATCACTGATTCATTATAGTATGTGTCGTCACTACGATCCAAACTCCTCAGGATCGACACACATGGTTGGATAGCCTGAGCCGAGTTGATAGTAGCCACCTTTGATGAGACAGACACATGGAGGAAGACAAGCCAGAAATAGGAATGAGATAACAATATACACAATTAGAATCAGATCTTCAGCAGTTGGAAAGCATTGCTGCCATTCGAGGTGCATGACCACCGTCTATGATGTACAACCACCATCCGAGTAGCACAACCGCTGACCGAGTTGCACGACTGCATCCAAGTTTCACAACGACTGTCCGGGTATCACAACAACTGTCCATGATGTACAACCACCTTCCGAGTTGCCCAACCACCCACCATGATGCACTACCACTAACCAAATGCGCACTACCATCGTCCGTGATGTACTACTGCCATCCAAGTATGCAGTTATTTTAAAAGCAAAGACCAAGAAGTTGCCTCACCCTAATAGAGGACAACTGCTTGAGGCTGTTCATAGCCTTGCATAGAGATCGCAAGTCACAGCATTTGAAGTAGGAAAGGGTTAGCGATTGTGGACATGGTACAGTTATAGTTAGCATCAATAGGGCAAAAGAGAGTTAGGAGTACTAAGGATGTTCTAAATTGATGGCACAAGATCGACTTCACCAACCAAGATGCATATGGACAGAGTCAAAGAACAAGGTTGTATGACCTTTAGATGGGATGGCTACAATGGTCAGATTGTTCACTCAGCATGACACCATACGTGTGGACTATAGGCAGGGGTACATAGATCACATGGTCAGTAGAGGGTCAAACATGCAGTGTGACCCCTGCCAACGAGAGGAGTTTTACTTGTACTAGTACCTTCGGCTTAGATGGTCAGTTTAGTGAGGAAGCATCTTTAAAGAGACCGCGTTTTCCTTTTCCTTCGCCAACACGATTAGGTTCTTACCATGAGCCATAGGTTTGAGCCTTTGCCTCAAGTATAGGAGGTACCTTTGTGGTATCGTTTAGGGCTTACAATGTAGGTAGCCATTGGCAGATTAGTCTGGCGGTGACAACTTAACCCTATTTTGGAGGCAACCCAGACAAGGATTCCACCAGACTAGACCATGTTGACCAGATAGAGGGACACTAGTTTATGCTAAATTTGACTTATAGTTTTGCTTAAGAGTTTACTACAATGGTAGTAGTCATGTGAGTCAAGATTAGTGATATAAATTGGTATGGGATAGCAGGTCACACACACCACTGAAGACCAGATGAGACATGTGTCAAACCACACTATGAATCCCCGTAGACTCAAAGGGAGATAGTAGTTCTTTGGGTCATTTGAACCCTGTCCATTTAGAAGTGTGTGACTAGTACTATATCAAGAAACGCATGCCTATTATTAGCCGATTGAACTAGAGTCATTTAGGAGCCGTTTCTTAGGCTCATCATTATTGATTGGTTGTTCCCTAGGCTAGCCACCTATGGCAAAGCCGAATCATGATGATCTTGAGACATGTCTATGGACCTACATATATTTTTGAGCCACACAATATCATATATAGAGTTTCATTACCCAGTGTGACTCAAGACAGAGATCCTCACATCACCACAAATAGAGTGATATGTACACACCTAGTAGGATTTTCTCAGTTTAGTGTACTCTCCCAGTACACCTAATGTTAGACCAAGTGAGAATGAGACACCTACTAGTTAGAGTTCTAGAGCAGTGTGATCAATTTTCCATGAGTGATCCATTCTCTTTTTGATGTGACCATAGACACCAAACAGAGCCTAGGATTTTCACACTCACTCTTCCAGATATATCAATACTACCATCGGTTTACAAGATGGTTGAGATGAGCAGATATTGTCGGTTGCTATGAGATCTCTCAACTTAATCCCACATCTAATACCTACTGGGAGAAGAACATGTTTATAAGTGAGAATGGATTATAGTCCTTGAACTTGGGTTGACCATTTTAAAGAAATGACTTCAGCCCATTACGTTGCACTTTGGGCTGGGTCGATACAGGTGGTATTAGAGCAACCTAGTTCCATATTTGATGGTGGGCTGGACTACAGACGCTGGCTAAGGCTACCAGTCATGGGCCAAAGAAGGACGTGTGTTGGGGCTGGCAACGGAGGTGTGTAGGAATTTCGGGGACAAAATTTCCTAAGGTGGGTGGATAATGAGATCCCTCAACTCAATCCCACATCTAATACTTATTGGGAGAAGATCATGTTTATAAGTGAGAATGGACTATATATCTTTAACTTGGGTTAACCTTTTAAAGAAATGACTTAGGCCCATTACGTTGCACTTTGGGGCGAGTCGTTACAGTTGCACATACTACGGACCAGGTGCAAATCCCACAGTTCCATACAAAGTGTGTTTTCAAACTTCTTAAGACACGCTGTACATCTATAGGTGTTGTCGCCATGATTCCATGGCAGAGAGCTCCCTTCAACAGTAGTTAGTGGTAATATAGGTAGTTATGAGAGCCATAACATGCAGTAGAATCATAGGAGTTGTCTTTGTTCCATTGTGGAACAGAGTGAGATACTTGACTCGGGACTGAGTTAGCAAGACTTGGTGAGCGGTCCAACTCCTCTTATAGGCACAACTGAGTGCTTGAACTAGTGTGACGATAGTAAACCATACAACTCATAGTATATAACTTTATTTAGTACTAGAGTCTAGCATATGCAGCACTCACAAGACACCCTAGTTTAGCCTTAAGATCTAGAGGAGAGTGCCCTAAGGGTATATGTAGTTGACATGTTACACTCATGATGATCATGGAGACATGGGGAGATGTTAGATTGCGTACCTCGCACAGACCACGCAGATAACTTCCCCTTCCCGAGATGTTTATTTTGAAACCACTCATGGCGACCACCTTGGCCACAATCACAATCTGTGATGTCGCCACACCCGGTGGCAATTCCATCCCTTTTTCATTTGTTTTCTGGCCAGGCACCATCACCTTTGCTATGCCACCATCAATGTTTTTAGTGACAGGCACAACCCGCCCTGTCGAACACATTTATCCCGGTTCATATCCGCCAGGCCACATTTGCGTTAGCCGGCCAGCCAACTCATTTCCCTGCCCGTGTTCATCCATGTCCATTAGATTATCTGACCCAAATCAAGTGAACTCAGCCGACCCAGCTTGGTTTAATGCAGTTAACCCTCTTCAGCTCATTCTCGGCCAATTTCAGCCATTTTTTGACCACTTTCAATTTTTGAGACACCATGCATTAGATTAGATGCATATTTACATTATTTAACATATTTGATGTTATGATTGCTTTTATTTGTTTATTTATTTACATATTTATTTATTCATTATCATTTATTTCTTTTTATTTGTATGGTTCTCTTATATAATGAATGCTTATGTGAATGTTTATTACTATTATCGATATATTTACTCATTGATATTAATCTTATTCATGTTTACAAAATTTTATTTATTTATTTATCTATTTGTTCATCGCATGTATGTTATTATTTATTTGTATTTAATTACGTATTTTATATTAGAAAACAATGATATTATTATTATTCATGATTAATTAAAATCAACTAATTTTTTGTTTATTTTTTTAAACAATTGGGTATTTATTTATTTAATTGTTTATATTTTTACTAACACGAGCATATTTGATATTTACATGTGTTTAGCCATGTATTTATATAGCATAATTATATTATTACTTTGTGATTTGAGTATTATTATTTTCATGTATTTATTATTTACTTAATTATTCATTAGTGTGTTTATTTATTTATTTATTATTTGTTTATAAGTTTTTTAATGTTTCAATTGACATGGTAGATGTTTAGTTGTAGGTTTATTTAGCACTCATTTCTTTATTAAGGCTTATTGATGATGTGAGCACACACCATGAGCATGCATTATAAACCCACCTTTAAGTTTAGGTTTTACCCGCTTGTAGTTTGTTCGGTTCGGGACAGTCCCGAGTCCATTCAAGGAAGACGGTTTTTCAAACCATGACTATGGGGCAAGATGGCTATATAAGCATGTTATGGTGTCTGAGTATGCTTGACATGTAGACGATAACTTCAATTTGGCTGCAATAGAACATTAGTTATTAATGTATAGATGAGGTATACATATGATTTTTATGGGTTAGCCAGGGTGTAGGCCTAAATTTAGGTCACCGCAATGTTTAGTATGCGTTTGGGATTTTCACCTTTTGTCATTTGTATCCATCATAGAGATTTAAGATTACTAGATTACCCTATGGGCCCAACATGATTTGAGTCGTAGATTTTCACCAAATTGAGTTTAGGGTTCGAGACCCATTTAGCCTTCTTGTCCCTATTCCCACCTATACAGTTACTATTAAGACTTGAGTTAGTTTTGACTTTAGATGGTCTTGATCCAAGTTTTCGGTCCATAAACATATTGCATATACCCATAGGCGGGCCCAACTAAGCCACGAGATGTGGGACGTTCATATCGTGCCATGTGGCAAGATAAGAATGGTTCACGTCAGCCCTAGCTTCACCCAATTATTTTTGAGAGATTTCCATTGACTTTCAAAGTTTTCACACCCCTAGCGCCGCCGCTACTTCGGGTCACAACGTTGAGTCTCCGAACCACCCCAAGCCAGGATGACTGCCTCACAGCTAGTTATCTATCCATACCACTCACAAGCACAAGCACCACCGTAGTCCTGGCTGACGAAAGCGTTTTACAATCATTTGCATCTACAGTCACCATTCGTGCCATTTTCCGACGTCGGTGAACCACCTACGGCCTATTCAATCACCTAAACAAATTCCTTTCGTCGATATCTTCAATTTGAGACCACCCATGACCAACGTTGTGGACACGAACAACACTGGCGATGCCGCCACACTCTATCGCGATTCGGCCATTTTCGGGCATTTTTCGGCCAGTCAATGGTCGGACTCCGCTGATCGCCATCGCCACCATGTTCCTTGTCAATCCCGAACAGCGGCGACACCAGTGGCCCCTATACCCGCGTTCGTGTTCAGCTTATTTTCAGCCAGTTTCGGTCTTTTTTACCGTTTTTGGTACTTCGAGAACCCCAACATTAGTTTATATTTATATTCACCATATTTAGCATATTATGATGTTACGAGTGTATTTATTTATTGATTTATTATTATTTATTTCTTTTTATTGATATGTTTGTCAGATATGATTGATGTATGCTTATGTAATAGTTTAATATTATTATTTATATATTTATTTACTAATTTTAATCTTATTCATGTTTACTAAATTCTATTTATTTATTTATTTATTTATTTATCTATTCATTCCTTGGGTGTATGCTATTATTTATTTGTATGTAACTACGTATTTTGTGTTCGATGACTATGATATTATTATTCATGATTAATTAATATTAACTAATTAATTAATTATTTTTATTTATACATTTACTATGTATTTATTTATTTAATTGTTTATATGTTTACTAACACGAGTATATGTGACATTTACACGTGTTTAGCCATATATTTATATGGTATAATAATATTATTACTTTATGATTAAAGTATTATTATTTTCATGTATTTATTATCTATGTATTTATTCATGAGTGTATTTATTTACTTATTTATTGTTTGTCTATTACTTATTTTATTTATTATATCTCAATTTGCAAGATGTATGTTTAGTTGTAGGTTTATTTAGTAGTCTTCTTTATTAAGATGTATTGATCACGTGCGCACACACCATGAGCTTGCATCATATAGAGATATAAGAATTTTACTTAGCACTTGGTTTTTATGTAGGTTTTGGAGTCTGAGCTCTCCCTAGATGAGACATAGTGCTTGGAGCTTGGACAAGAAGTCTATTAGGACTTTTCTTAGTTTTTATTGCTATATTCTATTGCCAATTTTGATTTTGAGATATCAGGTCGTGTTAAGTGGCTATTTTATTGGGTCGTACTTAACACTTACCATTTAGATGCATTTTACGTCCCTAAATAATAACGCTTGAAGAAGAAAACCTTCAAGTTTCATTTCAAAAACAAGATCTATCATAAGCTGCGTTCAGGCCTATTATATAAATCCCTTCTCAAGCCTATATATGATTTTTCTCAAGTTTGTTGGTGAGATGTGAGATAGGGGAAAATCGACAATGCCGCTACCCAAGCGGGCATGTGTTAGTCAAAGCAGGCTCTAGATTTGGTGATCGTCTATTCATTTGATAACTCCACATTTGAGTTCCTCAAACCTGGAGAAGTGTGGAGGTTTATAGGTATAACAAATGCAGTGCATGTCTATGCTTGTTTTTTCAAAGGGTACTATAGGCGCATGCCTGTGAGTACTCTTGTCACACCCATTTCGGTTCACCCGTGAACCAACGTGGATATGTTACCGAAGACCGAACCATTTCCTAATCTATTTGATTCAATTAAGCTGACCCAGATCTACCATCGGCATCTCAAGATGGTGATGGAACATGTAAGGCATAGTCCAAATGTGCAGTAGGATTCACCCATTCAACAACAATAAGTATATATTTATAACAATAAAACTGAAAGCACAGTCCAAACATAGTATGTTCTTCACATTCTAGTTATCCTCACTCCGTACCTCACCCTATTCATTTTTCACTTTCCATTTTCATTCACATTGCAAAATATTTATAATAAATTCACATAATTGCGTATCAATTTCATCTACATAGTTCAATACTTATCATCATCATTGCTTACACTCAGCAGGTACATGTGTGCACAATTTCAGTGCTACTCCTCCATAGTCCCCACAGCGCTCATCCCTCGCGGTTCTCACCTACATATTGTGAGATCCCTCAACTTAGTCCCACATGTAATACCTACTAGGTTAAGATCCTTTTATAAGTGAGAATGGAATATAGATCTTTAACTTGGTTAACCATTTTTAAAGAAATGACTTAGGCCCATTACATTGCACTGTGGATTGGCTTGTTACAAATGGTATCAAAGCAAGCTGGTTTCGCGTTAGATGGTGGGTTGGACTAGGGACGTTGGCTAGGCAATCGGTCATGGGACAATGAAGCTTGTGGGCTGGGGCTAGCAACTGGCCAAATATAAGAATTTCGTGGTAGAAATTTCCAAAGGTGGGTGGATTGTGAGATCCTTCAACTTAGTCCCACATCTAATACTTACCGTGTTAAGATCCTATTTATAAGTGGGAATGGACTATAGATCTTTAACTTAGTTAACCATATTTAATGAAGTGACTTAGGCCCATTACGTTACACTGTGGGCCGGGTCAGTTCCCATTTCCATCTCATTCTCTTTCCATGGCCACTTTAAACTATCCCTTTGTGCGGGAAAATCATTCTCTTTCCCCTCATCCCTCTAGATGCTCCATATTACTCTTGGCCTTGAGTACAGAGGCCAATACTCTTTGAAATGCGCCTTCAGCACCCTTTAAAACTACAAGTCTAGACATGTGCTACATAGCAGTACCCGTAAACCACTACACGCTCACCAATTCTAGAGCCCGCTTTGACGTACGCACACCATACGCAACATGTGGTCGTTGGCTTTCCCAAGTTTCACATCTCACTAAATATGCAAAAACTACATATGCATAGGCCTGGGTTGAGAATTCAGTACAATAGGCTCGAAGGCATCATGAGCTAGATCTGAGTTTTGAAAACAAACTCGAGGGATTTCATCATCGAGGGTTATTAATCTACAACTACAATTGTCTAAATAGCCCATGTGGAGTGGAATACAATAAATCCACTACTTGACACATCTGCTTACTTGTTAAAATAAATCACTATAGAATGAGACAATAAATTGGGATTGAGTCCAAAATAGACCTGGTAGAAGCTCTGAGTGTGTCCACACACCTAGATGGCTAGCTCCTACTTGGTACCTACACATCAAACTAAAAGCTAAAGCCCGTGAACTAAATGATGCATCAAACTCATCATGAACACCACGCTTGTAATACAATCATCATCCATCAAAAGATCAATAATCCTCATCACAATAAAAATATCCCTATTTCATCCTATTCATAACAATTTTATTATGTTTTTCTAACTTACGTTGTAGTCACTTAGCATACTTAGTTTTAATTTACCTAATTAGACCATTATCAGTCATTTATTATCAATCAAATCATGCAAATCATCTCTTCATTCACAATCAGGCATTCATCATGTCAAACAATTAATCCTAACATGTTGTGTTAACAATTATGAATCTTAAATAATTAAATTGGAGGTAATTATACCTTGCATTGTTGGAAATTGGCGATGGCTAGGGTTTCATCCCACATCTTAGAGCTCGAATTTGGTGCTCAGCAATGTCTGAAGTTCAATCCAGTTCAACTGGGTGATTTTTGTCGAAGATTTGGTGAATTCTAGTAAATCAAATTTTTCAGCGATTTCTGAAAGTTTTGAAACGATTTTCTGATAACTTTCCGGAGCTTTCCGATGACTATTGCTGGCGGCAGCTACTGGTCGAATGGTGGTGGTATGGGTACTGTTGGCTGGTCGGAAAATGGCAAAACAAAGGTAGTCAGGGGTGGGGTGACGACATCAGGCCTAGATCGGCAGTGATGGGCTCCACTCTTGTAACACCCCAAATCTGGTCCACGCTTGTGAACCGAACTGGCATGTTAAAAGCCCCGATTAGGTCGGCTAACCCGAGCCCAACTTGTGTGGATCTAATCTTTGCGTCTTAAGATGAAGATACGACTCGTCATGAATGGATAAATGCACAGAATTGTAACATGATACTACATGGATGACATACAAAGTAATTCATACAACAATACGATTACGATGAATTCAATAAAAATTCTAAAATAAAACGGACAAAGTCTCCCCTAAAAGTGCAATTGGGGGCCACCCTGTCAAAATAATATGTATAAATATATGTGCATGTATCAACAATTTCATTCACACACAATCTAATATGCTATAAACTCACTTTGAAGCTTGGGTCTCAACCCACAACGCTTCCACTGTGCAATCCATTCATATTTCACATTCTATCATCATGTTTTAACATTTAATCATGTCATATCATGTCTCAGCATTTCACATCATTCTCAATATAATAATATCATAACAAAAATATTAATTACTCTATCGACTGACATGTGTGTGCAAACGACATCATTGCTCCTCCATCCAGGCTGGGACATCCAACTCGTGGTTGTCACCTACATATAGTATAAAAACACGTCAGTAACAACTGTTACTGGTCCAAAAAATAAAATAACTATAACAAGCTAGCTATGAGAGCAAACTCTCATATAAAAGGAAAACATCATATACTACTCGTGATCGCTCTGAAGGGCACCTATTGAGGAGCCACTAGGCTACAGACCCAGTAGCATCCTAAACTGACTGATCTATTGCTGCTGATGCTTGTCTCGGCATTTTTTTACTTCATTTTCTGGTCTCGAATCTTTAGCCATCTCCTTACCTCCATATTTCTCCTGGCCTTGAGCGCAAAGGCCAAGTACTATCAAGCAGTCGCCTTTAGTACCCTTTAAACCCTAAGTCAGGACATGCGCTGTGCTAAACAATACCCGTAAACCCCCACATTCTCCGGGTGTGAGGAACTCAAACGCGGAGTTGTCAGGATCCCTCGGGAATGGAATAGTCCACTGCACTAATCCAGAGCCAGCTTTGACTGTCATGGCATCCGCTCATAGTACGTGTAATCGGTTTCTCCATCTCTCGCCTCACTTAAAACTCGATAAAATTATATATATAGGCCTGGGAAGGGATTCATATAATAGGCCTGAAGGCAACTTGTGGTGGATCTTGTTTTCAAAATCATCCTCGAGGGGTTATTAATTCGAAAAATTGTTCAGTTAAATGGCTCGAGTTAAATGGGATCCAATAAAATGCCACGTAACCTGTCCTATAAATAATAAAATAAAAACACAATAGAAGAGAATGTAAAGCATAGACAAGTCCTCAACGGACCTGGTAGAAGCTCCAAACGTGTCATCACGCCTAGGCGGCGAGCTCCTTGTCCGTACCTACACATCAAAGCTAAATACTAACACCCGCTAACTAAATGATGCATCAAACTCAATGAATGTCAATCAACAATCAAATAATCATAAGTATGAAAATAATTCTAACTCATCCTATTCATACCAATATTAATGTATTTTTTCTAATTTACATTGTACCTAATTAACATGCTCAGATTTACTTTACATCATCAGATCACTTAACATTCATTCTAAATTAATTGCATCATGCAATCATCACTTCATTCATACTCATACATTTATCATGACAATTGATCAGTTCTAGCATGATGTGCTAACATTCGTCAATTTTAAATGATCAATTTGGAGGTAATTACAGCTCACGTTGTCGACGATCTGCGACAGTTAGGGTTTTGTCGCGCGTCTCGGAGCTCGAATTTAACGCTCGACGGCATTGAAAGTCGATCAAGTTCGACTGGATGAACTCAGCAGAAGATCGGCCAAATTCCAGTGAATCTGGTTTTTCGGCAGGTTCCGGCAGTTTTTCAGCATGTTTCATTGGTTTTCCGGCAACGTCCGGCAGTTTTTCGGCGACAGTCGCCGGCGGCGTCTACTGGCTGGAAAGCCATGGTATTGGGTACCATTGGAACTGGCTCGGCAAGCCCAACGCATCTACGGCATCGACATGATTGGCAGAGGTAGCGGCTTGCCGAAAAATTGTTAAAATAATCGTGGCGGGGATGGGTTACTCAATCCGGCCGGCCTAGGCTGCAACAGCGTTTGCTCCAATCAGGAAAGGTCACTGGGTAGTCGAGGGTGTTGAGGTGACCACCCAATCATGGCGGTGATGGTTGCTAGTGGCGCGATCGGTGACAGAAGCGCGACGCAAAGGCGCGGCTTCCTCGCATTGCGGTGGCCAGATGGTGGCCGGGCCTGGTCGGGGCAGCACGGCGACGCTGTGGCGGGCCGAGGCGGGGCCGATTTGCGGCAGGGTGGCACCCACGGTGGCAACGATGACGCTGTATAGGGGTGGCATCGGGGCAAGGGTTTGGGGAAGAAGGCGTTGGGTGGGAAGAAAAGGGCTAGTAGCAAACTTGTAAATATTACTTGACTCGTCTCCGGCTCGAGTCAAGAATAATAATTAAGTCACCGTAAATTCTAAAAAACTTCCATAAAAATCGGGAAAATTCTAATAAAATCAAACAAACACCAAAACATCATAATGATATGCTCTAGAACTATCAACCAACCCAAACTGCCCATAACGGGTCCTAATTCGGTGAACGACCTCAAAGTAATTCTATGATCCACTATATATAAAAATAAAAACAAATAACTGGCATACTCTCATATATTCTGATAACTCATTCTATTTTGTTGTGTTCATGACATTATCATCATATACTTGGGTACGCATGACCCTCTTAGCTCATACATGCGACTAGCGTCGGCTCAGTACACGTGTTCTGAATCTGACTCGACTCGAAAATAAAGGTCAAACCGACTGATTCTGAATATAAAACCCTGACTCGAATCGTGGGTTTTACAACTCTAGTCAGCAAAGATCGTGGGAGGGTCAGTGACATCGAGCTGATGATTGGAAGGTGGTGGCAACAGTCACCTGCAATGAGATTGGAGATGTGGGCATGGCTCCCTCGTGTCGTGGAGGCTGGGTGGCAGCCGGGGGCACTCGGGACAATGGCATAGCGGGGCCCAGCAGTGTCGATCTACAGTGGTGTGGTGTCGGTGGCTGCATCAGCAGTGTGTAAAGAGGCGGCATCGAGGATTTGCGCGGAGAGAAGAGAAGCGTCGGGGGAGAAATGGTTCGGTGGTGATATCGTAAATAAAACTTGACTCGACTCTGACTCGAATCAAAATAATAACTACCTCATTATAAATCCTTAAAAAAACCAGAAAAAGTGGGGAAAAACTCATAAAATATAATATACACTATAACACCACAATGACATGTTCTATAACTAATAACCCACCCGAAATGTCTTATTACGTGTCTTAATGCATTATTCGGCCTAAAAATAATTGTACAATCAAATACATAAAAAAATGTATTGCATACTTTCATATACTCTTATAACTCATTTGTCACCATCTTTCCAACGTTATCATTATATACTCAGGCAAACTGGACTCAAATCGCTCATTACTCACGACTGGCCTCAACTCAGCACGTGGTTCATAAATTTGACTCGACTCGAACCGACGGTTCAATGGATTGGCTCACTAATGTAAAACTCAGACTCGAGAATTGGTTTTACAACTGGGCCTCTGTACTCAGGTCAGGAGTGATGTGGAGAATGTAGAGGGTTGAAGGAAATGGAAAAAAAATTGATGTTCCCGCGCAAATGATAGTTTTCAAAGTTGACAAGGCATGAGATGAGCAAGAATGGGAAGCTGTTAGTCTAAGGACGATGGCTCCTAATTAGTGCCTATATGGGAGATTATGTGAAGGAGTATATAAATGTTTTTATTTAACAGGAGGGTCATCTCTCTTGTGCCAGTTTGGCTATTAGTTATTACTGGACCAATAACAATCATTACTGAAGGTTTTCCTCTTATATTTTATCGGACTCCACATGACACGGGTCATTTAGATGTATTTTACTTCATTGATTAATAACCTCAAGGATTAGATCCCTAGAGTCTGATTTCGAAAACGTGATCCATCGCAAGTTGCCTTCGGGGGTAAATCCGTACCCGACCTATGTACAGATTATTTTCTCAGGTTTTCCAATGACATGTGAGAAAAGGGAAAGTCGACTCACGTGAAACGCGAGCTGTTGCACATGCCAGTCAAAGTGGGCTCTGGATTGGTATGCGGGCCGTTCTAGTCCCGAGGGATCCTAACAACTCCACCTCTGATGCCATCAAACCTGAAGAAGTGTGGAAGATTACAGGTGCTGCAATGCAACACATGGCTAGACCTATGGATTCAAAGGGTACTAAAGGTGCCTCCCTGAGAGTACTCGGCCTCTATTCTCAGGGCCAACATTGTAGACAACTTTAGGATAATTGATTTTCTTGCGAAGGGATTGTTTGAAAATGTCGAGGCATCTGACGAGTAAGAATGGGAACTATCAAGCCAAGGCCGATGTCTCCTTATTTGTGCCCTTGTGAGAGTTTCTATTGCGAAAGAATATGAATGATTTCATTTAATGAGAGAGTCAGTAGTCATGTGCAAGTTCGATTATTAATTATTTTCCATACGAATAACACTCGTTACTAACATTTTTCATATTATATATATAGGTATTGATCTTGATTAGGTGGAAAAATAAATGCTACACACATTTGAGCTCAGCGTAGTTATTTTCTTTCATACTTTTTATTTATATTTTATGTGTTTCGATGAATATTTAGTAAAGTCTTCCATTTTCATGGCATCAAGCGGGTTGTTGCGATCTGTATTATTGATCGACTCTTACCAATTAACAGCTTTAGGCATGATTCAATTTGATCATGACATTTCTGATTCGGTGCTTAGGTAAAACCGAAATCGGGGTGTTACACACTCTACCCGACTTGGTCCAAGTCGACCCAATTGACTTGGTTGCCTTTTTTGACTTGTATTCATCTATTTTTTGGCCGTTTTTGGTAATTCGAGACTGCATAATGTTAATTTCATTTTATATTCACATTATTTGACACATGTTGATATTATTAGTGTTTTATTTATTTATTTATTTATTTGTTACTTATTCATTTATTTATGGTTATTGATGTATTTCTTGTTGTTTATGAGTTTGTTGTGTATGATGCATGATTATATGATCATTTATTATTGTTGATGTTCTATTTACTTATTAATATGATTCTTATTCATGTTTATCTTATTTAATTTAATTAATCAATCAAATATTGTATATTTTGAACCCATGTTATTATTTATTTCGTGTTTGGTTGTCTATTCATATATGTAACGACCCGCCATTTTTCATGATAATATTGTGGGCCTAACTGGCTAGGTGTTACTCAAAATTAAAGCAATTATGTCAAACATTATTAGAAATCATAACTTATAATAAAATCCCACAGTCTTGGACCGTTTCCCAGCAGCCACACTTATTCCTCAATTAAATAACAAAAAGGAGTCCTCATATTACTTTGCTCCATGTTCTAGTTGTCAATCATCTAATCTCGGATCTGCACACCTGCGGAGGCAATTCCGCGTTAGTGATTACAACACTAAGTAGTATAATAGATAAAACAAACAAGTACATTCCACCATTTTCATATATTTATTTTAATATGCGGTGGAGCGATTCCGCTATACTCCAAAACAATGCGGAGGAGGTGTCCGCAGTGATCCGCACACCCCGGCCGTAGCCATTTTATGGGGAGGCTACCACTACCGTCTCCAGTGTCAGTGCCTCGCACACCCCGGCCGTAGCCTTTTTGTGGGGTAGCTATCACTGCACTCGGGTGATTGCTATGCCCCGTTTGTGGGGAAGCTCTCACTACCAATTCTAGTGCCAGTGCCTCGCACACCCCGGCCGTAGCCTTTTTATGGGGAGGCTATCACTGCACTCCAGTGTCAATGCCTTGCACACCCCGGCCGTAGCCTTTTTGTGGGGCGGCGATCACTGCACTCAGGTGATCGCTATGCCCCGTTTGTGGGGAAGCTCTCACTGCCAACTCTATTGCCAGTGCCTCACACACCCCGGCCGTAGCCTTTTTATGGGGCGGCTATCACTGCACTCAGTGTCAGTGCCTCACACACCCCGGCCGTAGCCTTTTTATGGGGCGGCAATCACTGCACTCTGGTGCGATGGAGGAATCGCTGTGCCTCACTCACCCCGGCCGTAGCCTTTTTATGGGGCGGCTATCACTACTCAAAAACAATATCGATGCATCACAAGATTCACACACATAACACGACCCAGTGTCGGACTGAGTCAATTCTTTAACCCCGGTTGCACTTCGTGCATGGTGGTCGAATCTGGGCTTAGGCCGACCTAGGCTCCCAACAAGTAAAATACGATGTTCTACCTATTATACGTACCTGACTTGCGGGTTCGTCCGACTGTAATCCGCTAACCCTAATATGAACGGGGCATAAAATTATACATTAGTATAATTTTACTCGCGTCGAAAATGCATGCAACTAAATATTTAATATATGCCCCATTAATTATTATTGTATTTCAATTAATTATGCTATCGCGTAATTTCTACACGATTATCTTTTATTGATCCATTATTTTACTTTACGAATTTATTATAAGAATAATCGTTTTATTTATCAAATATAACTTTTATATGATAAAGGTGAAGTCTCTATTAAATATTCCTCATAACCCTTCAGTTTAAGTTATTTGCTGGGTAATTTCCTCGTAATTTCTACGCCCCCCCTCCTTCTCCTTATAAAATGAAAGATGGCCTAGGGTTTATGAAAACACACTTCGTTGCCGGGTAAATGGGTAAGTGATACGGTTCACTTTATTAGTTTAAACGGTTAAATGGTATGGTTTACTTAACCGGGTAAAAATACTTAACCGGTTAACTAATACTTTCCACTTGACCGGGTAATTGATAATTAACCGGGTAGCGGGTAAATAATTTAAATAAATTCATGGATACCAACGTTCGATCCCACTTAGAACTATTTCGTCCCCGAAATATCATAGCATAAATTTGATTTACATAGATTTTATGCTACAAACAAGCTAGGATATTTTATGGCCATTTCCTGTTCAGTCTCCCATGTCGCTTCTTCTGATCCCTGATTTCTCCATAATACCTTTACCAAAGGGATCTCCTTGCTACGGAGTGTCTTTGTTTCCCTTGCCAAGATTCGAATCGGTTTTTCCTCGTAGGTTAAATCCGACTGTAGCTCTAAATCTGCAAAATTTGTGATAATGTGATTCTCATCTGGTACATATTTCTTTAGCATTGACACATGAAAGACATTGTGTACACCATCAAGGCTTGGTGGTAATGCTAATCTATATGCACAACTTCCGATTTGATCCAAAATTGGAAATGGTCCTATGAATCTTGGCTTCAACTTCCCTGATGTTCTAAATCTGATCACTCCCTTTTCGGTGAGGTCTTAAGGTAGACGAACTCCCCAACTTGGAATTCTAAGTCCTTCCTTTGAGTATCAGCATAACTTTTCTGCCGATCCTGAGCTGCCTTAAGCCTTTGCTGAATGAGTTGCACCTTTTCAGCTGCTTCTCTCACCATCTCTGGCCCGACTATAACCATCTCTGTAGACTCCAACCAGCATGATGGAGATCGACAAGGCCTACCGTATAAGGCTTCAAACGGTGCCATTCCTATACTGGCTTGGTAAGAGTTATTATAGGTGAATTCAGCCAAGGCTAAGTGTTTCTCCCAATCTCCTCCCCAGTCGAGGATGCAAGCTCTCAACAAATCCTCCAAGGTTTGATTGGTCCTCTCACTCTGACCATCAGTTTGGGGGTGATATGCTGTACTTAACTTGATTTGGGTCCCCATAGCTTTTTAGAAAACTTCCCAAAAATGTGACGTGAATAGGGGATCTCTGCTAAGTATTCCGCCGTGCTTGTTGATTTTGTGGGGATAAAATGAGCTGCCTTAGTCAAACGGTCCACAACTACCCATATAGAGTCATGTCTCTTCAAAGTCCTTGGGAGTTTAGTAATAAAATCACATGTGACACGCTCCCATTTCCAGGTAGGTATCTCCAAAGGTTGTAATAATCCACTGGGTAGTTGATGTTGGGCTTTGATCAATTGGCACGTCTCACACTTGGAAACAAAATCCACCACATCCCTCTTCATTCCAACCCACCAGTAGGTTCGTTTCAAGTCCTGGTACATCTTTGTAACACCAGGGTGTATTGAGAACCTTGAACGATGAGCTTCTTTCAGAATATCTTGTTTTAATGCATCATTGTTGGGTACACACAATCTCCCTCTAAATCTGATTACACTGTTGGAATCTGCTACAATGTTGGGAGTTTTGTCCAACATTTCATTGAGCTTCTCATCTTCCATTTGTGTTAGCTTAACTCGGTCCACCAATTCATTGGAGATAACCAGGTTTGCCAGTAGTCCTGTCATACGTTCCACCGGGTTAATAGCTACCACCTCAGCTGACATAGCCCAAAGTCTAGCTAGTTGTTGACCCTTGTCCACCTTGCCCTTCCGACTCAACGCGTCGGCTACAACGTTTGCTTTTCCCGGATGGTATAAAATTTGGAAATCATAGTCCTTCAAGTATTCCATCCACCGTCTCTGTCGAAGGTTAAGGTCATTCTGGGTGAAGATATACTTCAAACTTTGATGGTCGGTGAAAACTTTGAACTGGGCTCCGTACAAGTAATGCCTCCAAATCTTTAGGGCAAAAACCACTGCTGCCAGTTCCAAGTCATGGGTTGCATAATTTTGCTCGTGAATCTTCAATTGGCGAGAGGCGTAAGCCACCACTTTACCATCTTGCATAAGGACACATCCTAACCCCACTAGAGATGCATCACTGAAGACCACGAATCCTTCATTGCCATTTGGTATAGTCAAAACTGGTGCAGTAGTTAAACTCTTCTTCAAAGATTGGAAACTCTCCTCACACTTGTTACTCCATTCGAACTTAACCCCCTTGCGTGTAAGCTTAGTCATTGGCGATGCCACCAAGGAGAAATCTTTAATGAACTTCCGATAGTAACCTGCTAGTCCAAGGAAACTTCGGATATCTGTGACTGACTTGGGTTGTGGCCAATCAGTAACTGCTCTCACTTTTGATGGATCCACAGCGACTCCCGCCTTTGAGACAACATGTCCGAGGAAGTTCACCTCCTTCAGCCAGAAGTCACACTTTGATAATTTGGCGAACAGTTGATTATCTCTCAAAACTTGAAGAGCAATGGACAAGTGTTTCCCATGGTCCTCCTCATTATTTGAATAGACCAGAATGTCGTCCACAAACACAATAATAAACTTATCCAAGTATTCGTGGAACACCGTGTTCATAAGTGACATAAAAGCCGCTGGTGCATTTGTCAGACCAAAAGGCATAACCAGAAACTCATAATGTCCATAGCGAGTTCGGAAAGCCATTTTCTGTATGTCAGATTCCTTCACCCGCAGTTGATGATATCCGGACCGCAAGTCTATTTTTGAGAATATTCCGGCTGTTTTCAACTGATCAAATAAATCATCAATCCTTGGTAAGGGGTACCGATTCTTGACTGTCACTTGATTGAGCTGGCGATAGTCAACACACAATCGAAGTGAGCCATCCTTCTTCTTTACAAAAAGAACAGGGGCTCCCCAGGGTGAAGTACTTGGTCGTATGAAGCCTGCCTGCAGCAGCTCTTCTAATTGACTTTTTAACTCCTTGAGTTCTGCTGGAGCCATGCGGTATGGTGCTTTAGAAATTGGTGATACTCCCGGTGCTAGGTCAATGACAAACTCCACTGCCCGCTTAGGAGGTAACCCTGGAAGTTCACTTGGAAATACGTCCGGAAATTCTGCTACCACCGGAATCATGGACAACTCTCTGGGTTTGGACTCAGACTCTTCTAGAGTTGCCGAAAAGACTTTACAACCCTCACCAGACCACTCCAAGGATGGGTTAGTCACTCCTAACGTTGTGACTTCCCCGTCTCCCGTTGCAGTAGTGACCCTATAAATCTTAGGTAATGTAGATGTTTGGAGTCCCAAATTCTTAACTAATCAGGATGATAGGAATGAATGTGTACACCCCGAATCAAATAAAACATCCACACTAACACTTTGAATCAGGATTTTACCTCGAACTGTGTGGTCCTCGTTCTCAGCGTCCTCGACGTCGACTGCAAAAAGTTTCGCCTTCCCTTTGTCCACTGGTTTTGCAGGTGCTGGGTAGCGATTAGGAGCTGGTGTCTTCTCCTTTTCAGGTTGCTCCTGTTGTTGCTTCAAGGGCTGACGACAATCGCTTTGTAAGTGTCCCATCCTTCCGCAATTGTAGCACCGACGGGGCTCCCTGCATAGCCCTGAATGCATTTTGTTGCAATTTTTACATAGTCGATACGGAATCTCCTGAAACTTCCTTTTCGGTTCCCATCGACATTCCGTTGATAGTTCTGCTGCTGGTGTTCTTCAGACCTGTTTTTGCTACTCCCCTGGTTGGCATTCTTATGTTGTATAGTAGCCTTCCCTTGTTTCTGTGCACGGACATAGTCGTACACCAACTCATGAGTAGTGGCTGCTTCAATCACTTCAGTTATAGTGCCTCTTGGCGCTGTAGCAACCCTACTCCTCAATTCGGGCTTCAACCCCCAGAAAAATTTGTCTGCTCTGGCCCGGGCAGTTGCCAGACTCCCAGGTGCAAATCTCTCCAATTGCAAGAAATTTTTGGCATACTCTCGGACTGAATCATCCTTCTGAGTTAGAGTGGCAAATTCCAGTGCTTTCTTCTGAACAACAGACTCAGGAAAATATTGTCCATTGAAAGCTGTTACAAATTCCGCCCAAGGAATGGACGAAATCTCCCGTTGATGGAACACAGTCTTCTCCATGGACTTCCACCAATATGATGCTTCCTCCTGAAGCATGCATGTCGCCAACCGTACTTGATGGCGATGAGGCACAGAGAGAGCTCTAAATGCTTTCTCAATAATGTCCAACCAGCTCTCCGCCTTCATTGGATCAGTTCCCCCAATGAATACCTCAGCTCCGTTCTTCCGAAATTTTTCTACAGTGTATCGATCACTGTCATCCCCAACTGGCAGTACCACTTGTCGGACTACCGGTGGCACCGGGTTTGGAAGTTCTCCTCGCTCGCCCGGGTCAGCCATTCCTACCCGCTCTTGGGCGCTCCCCTGATTCCCATTTGGGACGTTACTAGGACCCGCAGCCGAATTTGGAGCTCCATTCCCCATTACCAATCCCGGTAACCTCTGCACCATGTTCTGAACCACAGAACTGGTATTTTCTGAAGCCTGCGCTAGTCCCTGTATGGCCGTCAAAATTTGGCCTAACACACTCTCCATGTTTGTGTCCGACTGCGCAGCTTGACTCGACTTCCTTCGGGTGCCTGCCATCTAAAATTTATTCGTTATGTTATAGAAAAAAAATTTTTTTTCCTAATGACGGAGAAAGATAGATATTGGACTCTTCAACAAGGTACTTGAGTCATAAGATGTGAGCTTTTGGGAAACTTGGCTCTGATACCACCTGTAACGACCCGCCATTTTTCATGATAATATTGTGGGCCTAACTGGCTAGGTGTTACTCAAAATTAAAGCAATTATGTCAAACATTATTAGAAATCATAACTTATAATAAAATCCCACAGTCTTGGACCGTTTCCCAGCAGCCACACTTATTCCTCAATTAAATAACAAAAAGGAGTCCTCATATTACTTTGCTCCATGCTCTAGTTGTCAATCATCTAATCTCGGATCTGCACACCTGCGGAGGCAATTCCGCGTTAGTGATTACAACACTAAGTAGTATAATAGATAAAACAAACAAGTACATTCCACCATTTTCATATATTTATTTTAATATGCGGTGGAGCGATTCCGCTATACTCCAAAACAATGCGGAGGAGGTGTCCGCTGTGATCCGCACACCCCGGCCGTAGCCTTTTTATGGGGAGGCTACCACTACCGTCTCCAGTGCCAGTGCCTCGCACACCCCGGCCGTAGCCTTTTTGTGGGGTAGCTATCACTGCACTCGGGTGATTGCTATGCCCCGTTTGTGGGGAAGCTCTCACTACCAATTCTAGTGCCAGTGCCTCGCACACCCCGGCCGTAGCCTTTTTATGGGGAGGCTATCACTGCACTCCAGTGCCAATGCCTTGCACACCCCGGCCGTAGCCTTTTTGTGGGGCGGCTATCACTGCACTCAGGTGATCGCTATGCCCCGTTTGTGGGGAAGCTCTCACTGCCAACTCTAGTGCCAGTGCCTCACACACCCCGGCCGTAGCCTTTTTATGGGGCGGCTATCACTGCACTCAGTGCCAGTGCCTCACACACCCCGGCCGTAGCCTTTTTATGGGGCGGCAATCACTGCACTCTAGTGCGATGGAGGAATCGCTGTGCCTCACTCACCCCGGCCGTAGCCTTTTTATGGGGCGGCTATCACTACTCCAAAACAATATCGATGCATCACAAGATTCACACACATAACACGACCCAGTGTCGGACTGAGTCAATTCTTTAACCCCGGTTGCACTTCGTGCATGGTGGTCGAATCTGGGCTCAGGCCGACCTAGGCTACCAACAAGGAAAATACGATGTTCTACCTATTATACGTACCTGACTTGCGGGTTCGTCCGACTGTAATCCGCTAACCCTAATATGAACGGGGCATAAAATTATACATTAGTATAATTTTACTCGCGTCGAAAATGCATGCAACTAAATATTTAATATATGCCACATTAATTAATTTATTTAATTCGATAAGGTTCAACACTTCTTTATTTAATTAATTATGCTATCGCGTAATTTCTACGCGATTATCTTTTATTGATCCATTATTTTACTTTACGAATTTATTATAAGAATAATCGTTTTATTTATCAAATATAACTTTTATATGATAAAGGTGAAGTCTCTATTAAATATTCCTCATAACCCTTCAATTTAAGTTAATTGCTTTTAATCAGCCGATTAATTAATTACCGTTTATCGTGATCGAAATTTATTAATTTCATGTAATAATTTATAAATTTATTATTTTGACCACTTAACTCATATTCCTTTAAATTAATTATTTCAATGATTTTAACACGAGTTGGTATTATTATTATGATTTTTAACTCAACCCATATCGAGTCAACCCGAAATTACAAAACTGCCATTCTTCTTCTTCTTCTTCTTCTTCTCCGTCACCATTCTTCTCTTCACCCAAAACCAGCACCAAGCTCTTCTCTTTCGACCAAAATCTAGATCCTATCCTTCACCCATTGTCTCCCTTTCCTAGCAACCAAATTAGCAGCAACAATCAAAGGGCGACTGCACCACCACAGCGACGAACCAGCAGCCATGGCGACCTCGACCTGCTGCTATGGCGACTCAGACGTGGCCAGCAGCACCGCCCCACGCGTCCCCTTCTTCCCGCACAACAACCCAACGCCCAGAAGAAGAGAAACACTACCCTACAGCGTGGTATATGCAACTGGTCGTGACACAAACGCCATGGTGCTGTTGCTGCAATTCAGCAGGACGTGCTACCATCCTTGGCAATTTCAGCAGGACGTGCTACCATTCTTGGCTGTAAATTCTATGAAATCTCACCTTTAATTACTACAACATGAGTAAGGACGTTGATGCAGCAACTGATTAGCAAAAGATTATGACTTGTTGCTGTAATTAATCACAAACACACAAGAATTGCTGCACGGCAGCAACTTATGTTCGTGGGTGAATTCCTGGTTCTAATCCAGTTACATCCTCCCTTTTTCTTGTTGATTTCAGGTCTTAGTTTCCATGATTATCTTGTATTATAATCTTTGATCATATGTATGCATGCAAACTAAGAAGAAGAGAGGAAGAAACTTACCAAAACAATGGGGAAGCCGGCGTTTGTCCAAGGAGCTTATGTGCATGACGCCCCCCCCTCCTTCTCCTTATAAAATGAAAGAAGGCCTAGGGTTTATGAAAACACACTTCGTTGCCGGGTAAATGGGTAAGTGATACGGTTCACTTTACTAGTTTAAACGGTTAAATGGTATGGTTTACTTAACCGGGTAAAAATACTTAACCGGTTAACTAATACTTTCCACTTGACCGGGTAATTGATAATTAACCGGGTAGCGGGTAAATAATTTAAATAAATTCATGGATACCAACGTTCGATCCCACCGCGTCGAATATATATATATATATATATATATATTCCGGGTCTTTACAATATATTTGATAGTTACATTATTATTATACATGTAATATATTATTTATCTTCATGCATTATTATTAATCAATTGATTCACGAGTTTAATTGTTTAATTATTTATTAGCCAATTGTTTATTTATTTAATATTCATGATTTATTTATCTATTCATTTTCAAGTGTGTTTAGTTGTCATTTATTATTATTCTAATGCTTAATCGAGTACCTATTTTTTATCTATTATTATTTTGGTAATTAGGCATCCTTTTATTTGCCTATTTATTTACTTCTTGTGTGTGTCTCAATTTGCATGACATGCATTTATTCATTTGTCTTGCATTGTTTATTGGATGAGTTGATGTTATTGTTGATGTGAGCACATAAAATGACCATGTATCATATAGAATTGTCATTCTTTGCTTAGCGTTAGGTTCTAATGTAGGTTCCATGGTCTAAGCTCGTCGTAGATGTGCCATCATGCTTGGAGCTTAGACCTCAAGTTCATTAGGACTCTTCTCACCTTTATCACTAACTCAATCATGAATTTGATTGTGTTTAAAACCCCTTATTTGGGTTAGGGTCTTACCCCCATTTTATGTTGATCGATTCGGGCTAGCCTTGAGTCGATTCAAGTCAACTCAGCATTTAGACCATGAGCATGGTGTTCAGATTGCGTATGAGCATATTATGGAGGCTAGATATGCTCAATATACAGATGATAGCTTCAGTTATGCTACAGTAGATCTTGAGTTTTCAGCATTTACTCAAGGTGTACGGGTCTATGGTTATGTTAGCTCAAGGTTTTAGGGCTCGATTTAGGCCATTACAACATTTAGTATTCATTTGGGCATTCTCAGGGTTTCTCATCTACATGCATCTTTGGGACTTCAGACTACCTATTTGCCCCTGCGGTGATTTGAGTCTCAGATCTTCATTCGATTTAGTTTCGGGTTTTGAGGTCCATTTAACTTTAATGCCTCAAGTTGCATCTGTAGAGTCTCAGTTAGGCTTCAACTCATTTTTTACTTTTGTATGCATTGATATGACATTTCCACGTATATATATATATATATATATATATATATATATATATATATATATATGGTATATATCCTAGGTGGAGCCCACTAGGCCCACAAGTTGCCGGGCATTAAGATCTTGCCACCTGGGAAGATCAAGTTCGGTCACGTTAGCCCTAGCATTGACCAACCAGATTTTAGGAGATTTTCTCTCATATTTTCAAAACATTTTCTACCCCAAGTGCCGCCACCCCTTCTGCGCATCATCGGCATGAAGCCGGCTAGGACCGTCATCATAGTGACTGCTTTGCGAAAGATAATCGACCAAGCCCCTCCACCATCTTTGCCTCCACCGCAATTGCCGATAGTGGCAACATCTTCTGCACCGGATTTTCGTCACTGCCGCCTCTTTTGAGGCATTTTTTGGCTTCGGCAAGGCACATCCGGTCGAGATGACCTAGATCAATTCACCTTGCCTTGCTTGACATTTTGAGGCCACCTCCGACCATCATCATGACCATGATATCTACCGGAGTTGGTGGCGGCGAGTCCACCAGAATTGTCACAGGTGATTTCCACACTTTTTGGCCATTTTGAACCAGTAGTCGGTAAGACTCCATAGACCACCACCACCATCACCGCTTGTAACACCCCAATCCAGTTTACTCTCAACCAAGACTAGAATTGTTACAAAGGATCGAACTACTCGTAAACCGATTAAGTTTGCTGACCCAAAACCTAAACGGCTACAACATAACCCTCTCGACGTCTCAAGATGGAGCATGCCACTAATGCGCAAACAAAATATGAATGAGATGCAAAATCCTAACAGGATCCTACGTGAATGTCATGATAATATTCACACACCAAAGTAATTAAAATAGCAACAAAATTCATAAAACCTGGAACAAAACGGATGAAAGCCTCCCCTAAAAGTAAAATAAGTGGACGACCTGTTAAAAACACGGCACATTATAGGGTATATATATAAAACCATAATGCACACCACAATAGGAACTCAAGCAATAACATGTCTTATAATTGGGTATCAGCCCACCTGCAATTTCATCCTCATCATGATTTTGTTCATTTTCAACTCAACATAGCTGATCATTCCTTGACATTAGAACATTTCCAAGCATTTCTAAAACAAGGCATACAAGCCTCACAAACACATCCATATATACACAAATATGTAAATCTAATACAACAGCCAATCACATCACATCTTATGCAAAAGTCGGCGCGGCGCTAGGTATGTGTATGCAATGCAAACGCTAATCCTTCGTCAAGGCCGGCATACACCATTCATCGTCCTCACCTACATATAGTAGAAAAACGTTAGCAACGGGTGTCACTGGTCCGGAAATAACTAATATCAAACTGGAACATGAGAGAAAACTCTCATGGAAAGCAAGCAATCATATATCTTCCTCAAGAACTCTCATAAGGGCAACTACAAAGGAGCCGTTAAGCAGCTAACTCAACAGCATCCTGATCTATCTGGTACTGTGCCGGCTCTCGGCACTTCTTTTTAGTACTTCACGTAAAACTTTATCCTAAGCCCTCTCCGAACCTCCATATTACTCCTGGCCTTGAGCACGAAGGCCGAGCACTCTCAGACAGTCGCCTTTAGTACCCTTTGAACCACAAGTCTGGACATGCGCTGTACTAAACAGTACCCGTAAACCTCCACGTTCTCTAGGTGTGAGGAACTCAAACGCGGAGTTGTCAGGATCCCTCGGGAATGGAACAGTCCGCTGGCACTAATCCAGAGCCCGCTTTGACTGGCACAGCATCCGCTCATGGCACGTGCAAGTCGATTCATCTTCTCTTGTCTTACTGAAAACTCGATAAAACTATTTATAGGGCTGGGTCGGGATTTATTATAATAGGCCCGAAGGCAACTTGAGGTGGATCTTATTTTCGAAAACAAGCTCGAGGGATCTCATCCTCGAGTGTTATTAATTCCGAAAACAACCGACCAGATGGCACGTGTTAGGTGGGGTCCGATAAATCATCCACCTGACATGTCCTACGATCAATAAATCAAATCATTGATAGAGTAGAGCGATAAAACCTGAGAAGCGTGTCCTAACGGACCTGTCAGAAGCTCCAAGCACAGTCTCGTGCCTAGACGGCGAGCTCCTGCAACGAACCTACATGAACATAACTATTTACTAACGCCCATACATATATGATGCACGCCTATATAACTAATATATCCACATGCATACATGAATCTAATCAAACATGACAATCATCTCGACAATCACACTAAATCTCTAATTGTCAAGCAAGTTAATAATTTTATGATTTCCTACGTTACTTATTACCTAACACTTTTAATTCCAATTTCAAAGCATACCTATTCTAATTTGGTGACAATGGTTTAATCAATTTAATCCGTTTAACTTAATACTAGCATGCAAAACCTAAATCATGCAAATTCATAAATTAACTAGTTAACAAGCATTTAATTAACTATTCAATTGTTTACTAACAATTCCATTAGCGAGCATTTACATCACGCAACACAATCTACACTAATCATCACATGTTTATCATAATTCACAATTAATTAAGCTAAAATCATGAAGTTAATAAAATTAATTCTAATATGCTACCATGACCACAACATGTATGTAATAATTCTAAAAAAAAGGAAAGAACCACCTCGCGATCGGCACTGAAATTGGTGCCGACGGACGAAGGTGGTGAAGGCGAGTCGGTGGTTTTCCGACGACTGTGTCGGCGGTTTTCCGGCAGTTCCGGTGGTTTTCTGGCGACTGCTCCGGTGGGGCAATCAGAGGTAGGGGTTAGCACCGTCTCGGTGAGCTTGACCCAATGGTGGTGACAACAAGGGCAGCCACGGCGGTGATGGCCACCGACGGCGACGTCGAGTGCGGTCGGGGCGGTCGGTCAGCTCCGATCAGACCCACGGCCGGCCTCGACGGCGGCGCTAGGTAAGGGGGAAAGGTAGGTGAAGTCGAGGGGAGAGCTTCGACGTCACGGTGGCGGTGGTCCGGCGCAGACGGTAGCGGAATCGCGTCGGGAACGGCCGTGAAATCGAGGGCGATTTCTGGCGTCGCGACGGCTGGACGGTGGCCGGGCGTGGTTGAGGCGGCAAGGCGACGGCACGGCCGGGCTGGGCGGCGTCGATCGGCGGCGAGGTGGCGTCGGCGGCGGTGGCGACAAGCCTCAAGGGTGGCGGCGGTGAAGACGTCGGGGTTTGGGGAGGGAGATGAGAAATATAGGAGTGGCAAATTTGTAAATAAGACTTGACTCGACACCGGCTCGAGTCAAGAATAATAACTAACTCGGAATAAATTCCAGAAAAACCAAGAAAAATTGAGAAAAATCCCATAAAATCAAACAAAACAACACAACATCCAAATGACATGCTGGATAACTAATAACCCACCCGAAGACCATCTAACGCGTCCTAATGCGTTATTCGGCCTAAACTAATTCTACGGTCACAACATGAAAAAAATAAAATCAACTGTATACTCTCATATCTACTGATAACTCAGTCTGCTGATGCGTATCTGACGCTATCATCGATACTTGGGTATACATGAACCCTCATAGCACGTGTACACGGTCGGCCTCGGCCCCGCACACGTGTTCTGAAAGCTGAACTGACTCGAACCACGGTCAAACCGACCGGCTAACGACTATAAAACCCTGACTCGAGTCGCGGGTTTTACAACCTTCCCTCCTTATAAAAATTTCGTCCTCGAAATTTTAAATCAAGGAGGCGTCAAACATAATGCTGTAAACTGTAATCGATGGTTGGAAACTAGTAGTACCTGGTCCAGAAGCTGGCTGCTCGAACAACTCGGGATACCTCCTCCTGATCTCGTCCTCACGCTCCCATGTAGATTCTTCAACTCCGCGTTGATTCCACTGCACTCGTACTAAGGGAACCTGCTTATGTCTGAGGGTCTTCACTTGACGATCAACTATCCTCGTTGCATCCTCAGGATACGTCAAGTCAGGACGGAGTTCTATCCCTTGGAAACTGATAACGTGGGAGTTATCTGGGTGGTACTTCTTCAATAAGGACACGTGGAACACTGGGTGTACGGCTGATAGGTGAGGCGGCAATGCCAAGCGATAGGCCACCTGACCTACACGTTCTAGAACGTCGAATGGTCCTATGTACCACGGGCTAAGCTTCCCACGCATACCAAACCTCATGTTTCCCTTGGTTGGTGACACCTTCAGAAGAACATGTTCTCCGACCATGAAGTGAACCTCACGTCGACGTTGATCAACGTAGCTTCTCTGTCGGTCTTGAGCTGACCTCATTCTCTTTTTAATCCGCATAACCACATCCTGTGTCTGCTAAACCATCTCTGGTCCAACTATCATCGGCTCACTGCCTTGTACCCAACACACTGGGGATCTGCACGGCCTACCATATAGAGCTTCAAATGGTGCCATCCCAATGCTAGCCTGGTAACTGTTGTTGTAAGCGAATTCCACCAAAGGCAAATGCTCTGCCCAGTCGCCTCCAAAATCTAGCATACAGGCCCTAAGCAAATCCTCAAGAATCTGAATAGTTCTTTTGGACTGCCCATCTGTCTGAGGGTGGAAAGCGGTACTGAACTTCGACTCTGTGCCCATGGCTGCTTGAAAAGCTCTCCAGAAATGGGACGTAAACCGTGGGTCTCTATCTGAGATGATCTCCAACGGAACTCCATGTAGTCGTACTATCTCATCCCGATACAAGGTCGCCAAAGTGGATAATGGGTAATCCATTCTAATAGGGATAAAATGTGCAGACTTCGTTAGTCGATCCACTATTACCCATACTGCATCTCTCTGCTGGCGATTCTTAGGTAGACCGACTACAAAATCATAAGCTATACTCTCCCACTTCCACTCTGGGGTCTTCAGTGGCTGTAAGGTCCCACTAGGGTGCATGTGTTCAGCCTTCACCTGTTGACAGACTAAACACCTGGCTACGGTGTCAAAAACCTCTCTCTTCAGTCCTGGCCACCAATAGGATCGCCGAACATCGTGATACATCTTCACTCCACCTGGATGCACTGTGCACCTCGAGGTGTGGGCATCGTGAAGAATAGTCCTACGAAGTCTGGGATACTCAATGATGTCCGGAACGAAAAGACGTCCTCTCAATCTGACCAGTCCATCTGCATCTCTGACCAAATCTCTGTGAACTCCCTGCTCTAACCACTGAGTCAACTGTTTATCCTCATTCTGTGCAGCTCTAATCTGCTAAAAAATACTCGGCTGAATGGAGAGTCTAGCAATCATTCCAACTAACTGCCTCTGGCGTGTATCAATCGGAGTCACTGAAACTGCTGCCATCCCCACTGAGTCTCGAACTGGCCTCCTACTCAAGGCGTCTGCTACTACATTCGCCTTGCCCTCATGATATGAGATATCAATCTCATAATCAGACAACAACTCCAACCATCTCCTTTGTCGGCTGTTCAAATCTTTCTGTGTGAAGATATACTTTAGACTTTTGTGATCAGTCAAAAGTCGAAAGGAAGTCCCATAGAGGTAATGTCTCCATATTCTGAGGGCAAAAACTACTGCTGCAAGTTCCAAATTGTGAGTAGGGTAGTTACGCTCATGCATCTTTAGCTGACGAGATGCATATGTGATAACCTTATCTCTCTCCATCAAAACACAACCAAGGCCAATTCCCTGAGGCATCTGTGTAGACTACAAAGTCATCGTGCCCCTCTGGTATTGTGAGAACCGGCACTGAAGTCAATCTCTCCTTCAGCGTCCTAAAACTCTGCTCACACTCGTCAGTCCATACAAAGTGTTTATGCTTCCTAGTCAGCTGTGTGAGAGGAGCTGCTATGGAGGAAAAACCCTATATGAAATGACGGTAATATCCATGCTAGACCAAGGAAACTCCGTACCTCGGAAGGTGTTCTCGATTGTCCACACTATACAACTGCCTCTATCTTCACTGGATCCACTGAACTCCGTGCTGCTGATATAATATGCCCTAAGAAGTTCACCTCTGAAAGCCAAAAGTCACACTTCGCAAAATTTCCCTACAATCTGTGCTCTCCTTAGGGTTTGTAACACCATACGGAGATGCTGCTCATGTTCTTCCCTCGATGAGGAATACACCAAGATGTCGTCTACAAAGACTATCACAAATTGATCCATAAAAGGATTGAACACTCTGTTCATTAGGTCCATGAATGCTACTGGAGCATTTGTCAATCCGAAGGGCATAACCAAAAATTCTTAGTGTCCATATCTTGTTCTAAATGCAGTCTTCGGAATATCCTCTGCTCTAATCCTCAACTAATGGTAGCCGGATCTCAAGTCAATCTTCGAAAAGACCGTTGCTGAGCTCAACTGGTCAAATAAATCATCAATGCAAGGAAGAGGGTATCTGTTCTTAATGGTCACATGGTTTAACATCCTATAGTCGATGCATAAACGCATGCTTCCATCCTTCTTCTTCACAAACAACACCGGTGCTCCCCATGGTGACACGCTCAGTCGGATAAAACCCTGATCCAACAGTGTCTGCAATTGCTCGCTTAAGCTCTCAGAGTTCCAGTGGTGCCATCCTATATAGGGTTCTAGAGATGGGTGCTGTCCCTGGCATCAAATCTATAGCAAAATCGACTTCAATCCTCGGTGGCAATCCGGTGATCTCATCTGAAAAGACATCTGCAAACTCCTTGACAACTGGAATCAGCTCAACACTGGGCTTGTCCCCTGAGCCATTCTGTTCTGCCAACACCAAAGCGGCCATCAACAACTCACAACCTCTCTCCAACTGTCTCACTGCATTCTGATAGGAGATCCAGCCTCTCTCTCTGTTTCTACCCTGACCCTGGAAAAGAAAAGGCGCCTTCCGTGTCGAAAAGTCACCATCTTCTTCCGGTAATCTATTAGAGCTCCTTGCTTGGACATCCAATCCATCCCGAAGATCACATCGAACTCTGTCATCTTGTCATGATAGTTGTGCCCGCTAATGCCTCTTCAACTGTGGCTGCATACATCCTCACCGGCTGTTCCATCGGGCATGCCATGCTCTTAAACACGCCAATCGCTGATGAAATCCATAAAAAGCCACTTCTGCATCTAGCTTCCCTAGGAAAGAGCGCCCTCCATTGTTCACAAATTGTTCATACTGCCAGAATCTACCATCTCTTACGTCTGTAGATCTGTTTGAGCCCTCGCCTATCTCAAACTGTGGTAACGGCAACACTGCCACTGCCGGTATGCTACCCCTTGCTGTCTGCCCACTACTAGCTCCAAGGGGTCCACTGTCATGAATGCCCATCCCAGTCTGAAGAGGAGCAATCAGGGGAGCTGTAGAGATGGTCCCTTGCTGCGCTGATGGAGGAGGAGGCGGTGGCGGGTAGCCCATGGGAGAAGCGGCCTCTCTTCGTACTCTATCATCTCCTAACGACCTCTTCTCAACTCGGGCTATGGAGAGAGCTATCTGACGGAGCTCTCTCCTAAACTCTTCCTGGCTCTCTTGTATCTGCCTCTGTGTCTCTACCAATTGGGTAATGATTGCATCTCTCTCAGTCTGGCGACTACGAGAACTACGGTGGCTAGTCGAGGCACGCACATTGGCTTCTCCTAACAATGGTTGAGCTCTCTGCCTACTAGATGTTGTCTCGCTGGGCGCAGGACTAGGGCTGGTATGCCTGGGAGGAGAAGGAGATGGATCCCTGGTTTAAGTCCTGCGAGTTGCTCTAACCATGGTGACTGACACTCACTCATCAAACCTGTGCACACTGTCATTCAACTACGTGGTGAGAAATCTGTAAACTAAAATGAGTAAATCAAGAAAACATACCTGCTAGCTTGACTCGGAGTAGCTATGCACACACATGACCTGTAATGACATCTTCCATCTTAATCGATCAAGAGTTGGCTCTGATACCAATCTTGTAACACCCCAATCCGGTGTACTCTCAACCCGGACCGGAACTGTTACAAAGGATCGAACTACGTGTAAACCGATTAAGTTGGCTGACCCAAAACCTAAACGGCTATGACATAACCCTCTCGACGTCTCAAGATGGACCACGCCGCTAATGCGCAAACAATGTATCAATAAGATTGAAAACCGTAGCAGGATACTACGTGAATGTCATGATAACAGCCATGCACCAAAATATTTAAAATAGCAATGAAAGTCATAGAAATTCTAGAATAAAACGGACAGAGCCTCCTCTAAAAGTGCAATAAGGGGACGACCTGTTAAAACACAGCACAATATTATATATATGAAAACTATAATTTACATCACAAAACAATATGTGAATGAGATGCAAAACCCTAACAGGATCCTACGTGAATGTCATGATAATAATCACACACCAAAGTAATTAAAATAGCAACAAATTTTATAAAACCTGGAATAAAACGGACAAAGCCTCCCTACAAGTGCAATGAGAGGATGACCTGTTAAACACACGGCACATTATAGGGTATATATATAAAACCATAATGCACACCACAATAGGAGCTAAGCAATAACACGTCTTATAATTGGGTCTAGCCCACCTGCAATTTCATACTCATCATGTTTTCGTTCATTTTCAACTCAACATAGCTGATCATTCCTTGATAATAGAACATTCCCAAGAATTTCTAAAACAAGGCACACAAGCCTCACAAACACATATGCATATATACACAAATATGTAAATCTAATACAACAGCCAATCACATCACATCTTACGCAAAAGTCGGTGCGGCGCCAGGTATGCGTGTGCAATGCAAACGCTAATCCTTCGTCAAGGCCGGCTTATACCATTCATTGTCCTCACCTATATATAATAGAAAAACGTTAGCAACGGGGGTCACCGGTCCACAAAAACTAATACCAAATTGGAATATGAGAGCAAACTCTCATGGAATGCAAACAATCATATATCTTCCTCAAGAACTCTCATAAGGGCAACTACAAAGGAGCCGTTGAGCAGCTGACTCAACAGTCTCCTGATCTGGGATAACAACTTTAGCTTGATAACTCCCCCTTGCTTCAGCAATAACACCCGGCTTTTATAGAATTGGGATAACTCCTGACTGAGAGATTTCCTCTAACGGCTGTAGAACAATGTCTACCTCTTCCTCTGGCAATTCTTTCTCCGGCAGTTTTGGAACTGTATGACTAGTTCTCTTATAACATGTAGGAAGTCATCCATGTAAGTGGCTTGAGTATTGTCACATAATTGAATAAATATTATCCATATAACCGAATAAATATAAATATTTTTTGGATAAATATGTACAAACAATTATATATATATATATATAATATAATATAATATAATATAAAGACTACAATATTATATTATTTTATTGAGTTGAGCTCAAGATATAACCGTGTCGAGTCGAGTCGAACACAACCTTGCTAGAGCTCGGCTCGTAAGATTCGAGTTCGAGCTCGAACATTTAAATGTCTAGTCGAGCTGAGCTGAACGCTAAATGTTCACGAGCTGGCTCACACAATTGGCAGCCCTACTTGTGTTCACTTGAAATTGTTTTGGAAATTTACAAGAAATGATATTTAGCATTTGCTATAGTTTGTATTCTATAGTTTTTCTTAACTGTGTATTCTTGAATAATCCTCGAGCAACAAGCAACAAAAGTGCACCTTCACCATCTCATTGACATTGTGGTTTGTGGTCTTATGGCTGTTGATAGTTTCTGGTAGCTTGCTTGCAATTTCTATTACTATTTTATTTTGTGGTTTTGGTTATACTAGCTCATTTGGGTTCTATTTAGTCTTGTTTGGTCGCAGTCAATGGTGGTACATGACTTTTGGGATTTTGTTACTTCTGGCCATCAATGGCCAGTTGTAAAGACCGTGAAAAAAAATTGGACGTGGACATGGTCTAGGAAGGACCAAACGCGGCCTGGGAAGGACCGAACGTGTTATATTCTTTACCCGATTAATTATTTACCCATTTACCCGGTTACCCGGTTAAGTGAAATACGGGTGCTTTGACATACCCTAGCCGTCATTTTCATTTCTATAAATTTTGAAAGAGGATGTCATTTTTCACGTACGGGTGTAGGGGCGTCTTCCTCACCTTAGTCGCCTAGTTCTCCTCTTCCCTTGCCGGTGTTTCTTCCTTGATTGGGTATCCTTCCTATCTCCCTCTTAATCATTTTCTTGCATTCATATGTCTTTTTAATTTATAATAAGCTTGATAAACATGAGAATTAAAGTTTGAAATCAACAATAACAACTAAAACTAAACTGAAAAATGGAATTTCACCATGGCCGACGGGTCTGAAGTTGGGCAATGATAGGCGACTGTAAACAAAGATTTCAAGGCAGCCCTCACACCCCGATGACCTCTCTAGCTGCTGGATTGAAGGGTGGCATCACCTTGTCCCTGGGTTCAGATGGGTGGCAGAATTTCAGTGGTTATGGGTGGAGTTGTAGTGTGCAACGCTGTGGGAGATTCCAGACGTCCAAGCCAGTTTGTTGGCCAAAGACTCACACCGTGCATGCTCACAGCATTTGGCCTTGACGTTGGGTTGTCATGCAAGGAGAAGGGAAGTGTTCCCGGTGGTGCTGCTGGCTGGACGGAGTGTACCTTGCAGTCCCGGCGGTGCTGCTGGCAAGGAGTTGCTCGCCTTGGTGCAGAACGGAGTTTGACGTGGATAGTTGCTGTAAAACACAAGCTTTGTGATTCCAATTGGATTGGTAGGGAAGGGAGTGAAGGACGTGGTCTGATTTTTGGTTGAAGAGGAAGATATCAAGCCTGGTTTGGTGCAGGACGTCGCCTTGGATAGCTGCTGTAAAACATGGATGTTAGGCTTCATCTTTGCCTGTGTTTACGTTGTTGTTGATTTCTTGTTGGGATGTTTATATGGTTCTTCAATTGGGTTGCTGGGGAATTAAAGAAGGACGTGACCAGTGATGGTGCCTAGGTCTGATCAGGTGCAAAGAAGAACGTAGGAGAAGAGAAGATGGCCTTGGAGAGAAGAAGAAGAACATGGTAGTTTTGTAAATATAGGTTGACTTGATACCGACTCGAGTTAAAAATAAAACTCGTAATAAATCATTAAAAATAATTATTCTAATGGGTTATGGGTTTAAGATAATAAACTAACTAATTATTGGACGAAATCGACATGGACATAAGTTATAAAAATACGGTAATGATAAACGGTCGATAATTAATCGGCAAACAACAAGTGATTAAATTAAATTGGACAGTGATAAGTAATTAATAAAATAAAGATTTTACCTTTACCATATTAAATTTAATATTAGGTAAATAAAGTAATTATTTTAATAACAAGTTAGTAATATAAAAAATGGGTTATTAAACTATAATTTGGTAGCAATAACTAGCGTCAAACCTAAATACCATAATGAAAATAAATACAGTTCAAAATTTTATTGAGTCGAATAATTTAAAACAATTATATTAATAATTTTTTTAAATTAGAATAATATAAATTATTTTAAATAATTTAATCGTACAACTTATTTAACTAAATTGCTATGAATAAGGATATGGATTAAAGATTTAAAACCGTAAACTAAATTATCAAGATTGTGGTTAAATAATTATCGTCTTAAAGGAAAATATAGTAATAATAGTAATTAGATATTTATTTATAAGTTGATAATTATTTTATTATTTGTTTAGTGTTAATTATGATCTAGATAATTAATGTAAAGTAGAATTTAAACGATTATATCACATGAATAGTTTAATATTTAATATTGTTGAAATTTAATAGTGATATATATATATATATTAGACATTTAGTTGCATGCATTTCTACTCGAATAAAATTATACTTATGTATAATTTTATATTCTCGTTCAGATTATGATCATTTGTCGCAGCTACGAGTTCCACATATCCAGGTCCGTATAATTATTTGAAATGTTGTACTTTCCCTTGTTGGCAGCCCTGGTCAGCCTGAGCCAATATTCGACCACCAAGCGCTGTAACACAATTGGGGTCAAGGATTTGACTTAATCCGACATGGGGCCGCACCTTTAAAATTACTATGTGTGTCAGTATAATTATTTGAAATGTTGTATTGTCCATATAATTATTTGAAATGTTGTATTGTCCGTATAATCATTTGAAATGTTGTACTTTCCCTTGTTGGCAGCCCTGGTTGGCCTAAGCCCAGATTCGACCACTATGCGCTGCAACGCAATCGAGGTCTAGCAATTGACTCAGTCCGACATGGGGTCGCACCTTTAAAATTACTATATGTGTCCATATCATTATTTGAAACGTTCTATTGTCCGTATAATTATTTGAAATGTTGTATTTTCCCAAACTGGTATAATTATATAAAATGTTGTATTTCCCCAAACTGGTATAACTATATAAAATATTGTATTTTCCCAAACTGGTAGCCTTGTCGGCACTAATCTCAGAATGAGCTGGGAGACAATTTATAATCTCAGAATGAACTGGGAGACCATAACTAATCTCAAAATAAATTGGGAGACCACCTATTCTCAAAATGAGTTGGGAGATTATTTCTAATCTCAGAATGAACTGAGAGACCATGACTAATATCATAATGAATTGGGAGACCACCTAATCTTAGAATGAGTTGGGAGACAATTTCTAATCTCAAAATGAGCGGGGAGACGACATTTACTAATCTCAGAATGACCTGACAGACTAATTACTAATCTTAGAATGACCTGAGGATAATTACTAAAGACTTGCGTAATAATAATAATAATAACGAGTAAAATGATAATAGGGATTATATTGGTTTGTTTTATTTAATTATGCGGTTTAGTGGTTTTATCACTAAAGAGGAATTCAGGTGAGCAGCATTGGACTAAAAAATAGAAGTGTGGTTGGTGGTTCTTTTACGAACCTAGGTATGGTGAATCGATAATAAAAATTTGACTTCCTTATTATTCTCTTGTGTTATAAATGTGGCTATGGGAAACGGTCGGAGACTATGAGACAATTATTTTATATTTTAGAGAACATGATTTATTGTTATGATTTATATTATATGTTGCGAGACTTATTTGCAGTATTTCCATTCATGTTCTGAAATATTACATTTACATTACATATATTTTTAAGTAACACCCGGTCAGGTTCGGGCGGGTCGTTACACTAGTAGACTAAATTTCACTTCTTAATAAGTTCTAATATTGTTTAGTAAACGTTGATGGTGGTTACCTTTATTGAATATTAGGACGTAGTAATTGTGTCGTAAGCATAAAATTCTATTATAACATTACATTTTGAGTCGCTTTGAAACTCACAAGCTATTTTATGTATGAATCTTTGGCAATGGCTTTTACGGTAGATTGTTAATTGGTTTCTGAAGTACGTTGTTGTCTCTGCGAATGGTATGGTTAAATTTTTATGATTTAAAAATGAAAAAATCATATGAAGGGACAAATAATAGAGGAAAAGACATTGTGTAATCCTCATGATCAACACCCTTTTTCGATTCTTATATTTATAGATTTTAGAATATATACAAAACTATAATTCTCAAAATACAATTTTTTATTATAGCAATTATTTAATGGAATATCCCTAAGGAACCGGAATAGATATATTACTTACGGATCGAATAAAGTTACATCTTAAATAAATTAGTAAATTACACTCATACCTAAACGATCGATCTAAATTTACAAATATAAAGCCATACAATAATACTTAAATAAACGATTAATAAGATTTATTATGCTATATGAATGTGGAATGACTAAGTAAATTTAACTTAATTTTACCAAAGTCTCCCTTGGCCAACACTGATACATTTCCATTAGGTTAGACCAATCCACATAACACATCAACAAGAAATGATCACAACCCGAAATCTACGTAACACACCAACAAGAAAAGATAGCAAGCCGAAACATAGCATTGCCGCTAAGAAGCTTGTGCACCCGTTGGCCATTAGTCTCCTCGCCGAAGTAATATTTAAGAAAAATATTAACAATCAGGATCAATGGTCCCAAATATAGGTATGGGTAGGAAATAATACATCCCTCGAGCAACTTGCGGTACAGTTTATGTTTTTGAAAATAACTAAGGATATGAGCAGTATGGTCACGGTACGGTCCAAAGTATTTACCATTATTATTTATTCATTTCTCAATCATTAACCTGTTATCATATTATTCACCGCTTTTTGACCGTTAGTCACTAATAAGTTTTGATGGTTTTGACCAGTGATAAATAATTAATAATAAATAAATTTTGATTTGCGTCACACCAATCTTTTGCAACACAAAAACCTTGCCAAGATTACAAATTTAATACCCTCCGACTATATTTATGTTAAACTAACTATTAAAAGGAGTAATAATAAGTTAAAATTTTAATTAAACATAATAATACACCTACTTATTTATATTGATTTATATAACTATATTTTTACTTCTAAAAATAAATAATTGTTTTCAATAAAATAGTAAATCAATAAAATAGTAACAATAGAGGCTTCTACTACTATCATTTCAAAATAAAATCAGTGTGACTAAATTTACCACTTTGTTTTATTGTCTTTGATTGGTAAAACAATTAACTGGTCATTTTATTTCAATTTAATTTCAAATAGTCAATAAAATGGAAAACCTACTCACCATTTGCAGCCCTAAAAATAACTCAAGATGTAAAATCTAGCAGTCTGCTTGAGGTTTTGGACTGTTTTTGTGTAAGTCTACCAGAATATTTATTTGCATGACCAGGTTAGCCTAACTCAAGAGCACGAGGGCTTTTGCACACGTGGCATTTAGGTTTTGGGGCTAACGACCTGGTGATATCCACTTAGAGTGCATACTTTTATGACAATGGGTAAGTTTCTTTATTTGTTTGTAGTGTTTTTATAGAGAGATATAAGCTAAGCATCAATTAGAACGTATCTAAGATTTTATTTCGATTGGTTGACTAATTTTGTAACGAATAACATCATCCAAGTGAAATTAAATTCTAACATGTACCAGACTTGTGCCATAGTTTATTTTGAGTGGAGTGTCAGCCATTACTTTTTACGTGGTCATGACCCATGAACCTTAACATTCTAACACCAGAGACATACAGGACAAAGGTCTCCGATCTGGTAAGAAACAAGCTTAATTTGACTAGAAATCACCATAGTTCAACTTTTTGCCACCCAGGATGCTTCCTATTAGCCGATTAACCATGTAAAAAACTGGAGTTTTCCGCCTTACGATTTTAGTTTTCGTTCAGTCGTGACGTGGATCAAATTGCATGTCCCTTTTGCCACATACATATATATATAGCATTCATATCAGAGCCAAAACCTCAGTCTCCCCCTACACTTGGTGTCGCCTAGCTGGATACTCGTTTTCTTAGCTTTTATTTGAGTCAAATCTTGATAGGTCTAGGTCCGCATGCTTGTGAGTGTAGGTTACTTGTCACGTGTTTGAATCCCCTTGTGATCTATCTTAGCCACAGCGTGGTTCTCAAGGTAATTTGACAACCCTATCAATGTGATCCCTACATGCGCGTAAATCATGCCCAATGTAAAGCAAGCCCCACAGCGCCTTAATGACTTGGTCTGGCGCAAAGGCACCCTTTCAACAGCAGTTTGAGATTAGGGTTCCTGTTTGGGTGACAAGGTGATGAGACAATGTCTTTGAGCCCAAATTTGAAATCCTTCCACCATCCCCTCCCTCCCTATGTACTTGTGCCCAAAAGTTGACCACCCTGCATGTACGATTTTTAGACTTTTGTGATCTATCTTGCATAGGCCAATACCCTTGCTCTAGGATATGCCAACCCTGTTTTCCTCTTCTATAAATTCACCCATTCTCCTCCACTTTTCACCTGTTGGCTCCATTCCTGCTGACCCTCCCTTCCTCTCCCTCCCTAGCTCTTCCCAGCCTCTCCAAGTCAAGCCTTGCCCCCTAAGGTTGGTCTTAGGGTAGGAAGCTCCAGGCGACCCCCCTCCTTCGGGTCCCTTGAGGTACAAGTCTCTCCTTTTTACCCCTTTGCATTGTTGTATACTTATGTTAGTGTGTATGCATACTTGCTTGTTTTTTTTGTATTTTTCTCTTATAGATTCGTGTGTTAAGAGTTTGAATGTAAAAACCAACTTCGGGTTAAGGCTTTACCCACTCGTAGTTTGCCCGGTTCGGGCCAATCTCGAGTTAGTTCGAATAAGCTCAAGTTAGACCAATTTTCATACCATAAGTATGGGGCTCAAATGGTTGCATGAGCATGTTATAAAGGCTAAGTATGCCCAACTTGCATATGATAGTTTTAATTATAACATAGTAGAGCACAATTTATCAGTATATATATATATATATATATATATATATATATATATATATATATATATATAGATTTGTTTGTATATGTTAGCCAAGGTTTTAGGCCTATATCTAGGCCATTGTATCATTTAGTATCCGTTTGGGGTTTTTATGATATATCATTGCATGCATCATAGGGATTTTAGATCACCAAATTGTGTCCCTGTTGGCCCAACTTAATTGAGTTGGATTTTTTCCCGATTGATTTAAGGTTTCGAGACCCATTTAGACTTCTTAATTCAATTCCCGCCTATAGAATTACTTTTAGTACTCGAGTTAGTTTTGACTTTGTCAGTCTCAATTTGAGCTTTTCGTCTATATGAATGTTGCCTATACCCATATGTGGGCCCCACTAGGCCACGATTTTGTCGAACTTTTAGGTCGTGCCACATGGCAAGCTTTAAGCTATCCACATCAGCCAAGCCTTCGCCATGTTAATTTTCCATATATTGTCCACGATTTTGAAGTTTACCATCATTACCACCACCACTACTTTGGCTCGACGCCGACGAGACCTTGGCCCTCCTACTGCCACCGGATCAGTACAACCGTGATGACCTCGTGGCTGGCTATTGGTCAGTGCCCACCATCACCACTAGCGCCGCCTAGTCACCACCGGTGACGGCATTTTTGCAAGCAATTTTTGCCACTGCCGTCACCCTTTCTAGGCATTTTTTGCCCCGGCAAATGTCCTCCGGTGAAGCTAACTACACCGATAGCTTCCCCTCGCCGAGATCTTCCGATTGAGATTGACATCGACCTCCGCCGTGGCCGCAATCGCTGCCAGCAACTCGCACTTGCATGAAGATGCTTTCAATCATTTTCGGCCGTTGTGCAGCTAGCCAACGGCCGGACACCACTAACTGTTAACACAAATAGTTTCCTCATTCGATGGCCAATCCTTTGAAACCAACCATGACCATCGCGCTTTAGCACCTGGATAGCACAACTGTCGTCCGAGTAGCACAACCACTGTCTGAGTAATTTGTTATAGTGAAAACAAAGGCCAAGTAGTTACCTTACCCGCTAGGAGGATAACTACTTGAGGATGTCCTTAGCTTTGCACAGAGATCGCAAGATAGTTTTAGTGACAGTCTTATAGGGATCATCAAACATTGTTACTGTCTTTTAGGGATGTATATGGTTAGAGTCCGAGAATAGGGTAGTGTAAAACCCACGATTCGAGTTAGGGTTTTATAGTCAGAACCGGTCGGGTCGACCGTTATTTTCGAGTCGAGTCAGTTTCAGAACACGTGTACTGAGCCGACGCCGGTCTCGTGTATGAGCCATGAGGGTCATGTGTACCCAAGTATATGATGATAACGTCATGAACACAGCAGAACAGAATGAGTTATCAGAATATATGAGAGTATGCCAGTGATTTTTATTTATTTATTTTATTTTGTTTTTTTATATATAGTGGATCGTGGAATTAGTTTTAGGCCGTTTACCGCGTTAGGACGCGTTACGGGCATTTTGGGTGGGTTGATAGTTTTAGAGCATATCATTATGATGTTTTGGTGTTATTTGATTTTACAGGATTTTTCCCGATTTTTATGGATTTTTTAGGATTTAATACGACTTAGTTATTATACTTGACTCGAGCCGGAGACGAGTCAAGTCTTATTTACGAAATTGCCACCCAACCCTTTCTTCTCCACCCCCGACCTTTTCTCCCCCACGCCCAAACCCTAACCATCGCGCCGCCCCTGTTCGCGCGCCACCGCCGCCACGGCCGACGCCGCCTGGCCGCCGTTCGACGCCGCCCAGCCCAGCCACGGCGTCGCCATGCTGCCCCGACCAGGTCCGGCCCCAATCGGGCCGCCGTGACGCCGGAATCGCCGTGCGTAGCGCCGCGGCTAAGTTTTGGTCGCGTCGTCGATTTCGCCGCCGGCGACCGTCGCCGCCACGATCAGGTGGTCGCCTCAGCACCAGCGACCACCCAGTGACCCTCCCCGACCGGAACGGAGGCCAGCGCCGCCCATCCCGGCCGGATCTCCACACCACCACGGCCGGCCTCTGTTTTATGCATTTTCCGGCGAGCCGCCACCTCCGTTGGCCTCATCGACCTTGTAGATGAGTCGGGCTCGCCGAGCCGGTTCCAATGGTACCCTACATGACCCCTATCCAGCTAGTAGATACCACCGGCAATTGTCGCCGGAAAACCACCGGAAGTCGCCGGAAAACCGCCAGCAGCTGCCGGAAAACCGCCGGAAAATCGGAATTTCTGGAATTCGCCGGAATTCACCGGATCTTCCGCGGGGCTCACCCGGTGGAGCCCGATCGAGCTTCGGACGCCGATGAGCGCCGAATTTGAGCTCCGAGACGCGCGACGGAACCCTAGCCGTCGCCGATTGTCGACGACGAGAGGTATAATTACCTCCAATTTGATTATTTAAATTGATGATTATTAGCATAGCATGGTAGCATGGACCGATTATTTATCATGATAGTGCCTAATTTCTGATGAAGTAATGATTGTATGATTTGAGGAATTGTAATTGAATAGTAAGTGAGCTAATGAGATAAAATGAGTTGGAGCATGATAAGTGATCATGATGTAATTTAGAAAAACAGAATAAAATATAGTATGAATAGTTTGAGTTATGATTATTCTCTTTCATGATTATTTGACTATGATGGATGATTATTATGTCGTGTGTGGTATTCATTGATTTTGATGCATCATGTAGTTAGAGGGCGTTAGTATTTAGTTTTGATGTGTAGGTACGGAGTAGGAGCTCGCCGCCTAGGCGCGATGACCCGCTTGGAGCTTCTACCAGGTCCGTTTAGGACTCGTCTGTTTTAATCTTTTCTATTGTATGTTTGATTTATTGTCTACAGGACGGGTTAAGTGGCATTTTATCGGATCCCACTTAACTCGGGCCATTTAATCGAACATTTTCCGGATTAATAACCCCTCGAGGATGAGATCCCTCGAGGTTGATTTCGAAAACAAGATCCACCAAAAGTTGCCTTCGGGCCTATTATGTAACTCCCTACCCAAGCCTATATATATATAGTTTTCGTGTTTCTGTGAGACGAGAGATGGAGAAATCGACTGCACGTACCATGCAGAGGATGCCGTGACAGTCAAAGCGGGCTCTGGATTAGTGCCAGCGGACTGTTCCATTCCCGAGGGATCCTGATAACTCCGCGTTTGAGTTCCTCACACCCGGAGAACGTGGAGGTTTACGGGTACTGTTTAGTACAGCGCATGTCCGGACTTGTGGTTCAAAGGGTACTAAAGGCGACTGCCTGAGAGTACTCGGCCTTCGTGCTCAAGGCCAGGAGAAATATGGAGGTAAGGAGAGGGCTTAGGATAAAGTTTCACGAGAAGTACTGAAAAAGAAGTGCCGAGAGCGGCATAGTACCAGCAGCAGTATAGTTCGGGATGCTACCGGGTCTGCAGCCCAGTGGCTCCTCAGTAGTGCCCTTCAAAGTGTTCACGTGGAGTATATGCTGTTTTCTTTCATATGAGAGTTTGCTCTCATAGCCAGTTTGTTATAGTTATTTTATTTTCCGGACCAGTAACACTTGTTACTGACGTGTTTTTATACTATATGTAGGTAATAATCACGAGTTGGAGGAGCCAGCTTGGACG
Organism: Piper betle; assembly: GCA_033002965.1. Classification (NCBI taxonomy): domain Eukaryota; kingdom Viridiplantae; phylum Streptophyta; class Magnoliopsida; order Piperales; family Piperaceae; genus Piper; species Piper betle. The sequence goes on along the minus strand of JAURVB010013128.1, from coordinate 39,174 downwards.
GAGGAGCAATGAGGTCTTGTACACACACATGTTAGATTTCTGAATGTTTAATATTGTATTATTATGTTATTATATTGTGAATGACATGATTAAATGTTTGAGCATGATGATATGATGTGAATGAAATGCTAAGACACGATAACAGAATGCAAAATATGATCAGAGTTGAGCAGCGGAAGCGTAGTGGGTTGAGACCCAAGCTTCAGAATGAATTCATAATATGTTAGATTCTGTGTGAATGAAATCATGGATGCATGTGTATATATTTATATATATATATATATTATTTTGACAGGGTGGGCCCATAATTGCACTTTTAGGGGAGACCCTGACGGTTTTATTTCAGGATTTTTACCGTAATTGTAATGATGTGGAAATTGGTTGCATGTCATCCATGTAGTATCATGTTAGGGTTTTATGAATTTATCCATGCATGACAAGTCGTATCTACATCTTAAGACGCCGAGATTGGATCCGTATGAGTTAGGTTCGGGTTAGCCGACCTAACTGGGGCTGGTAACATGCCGGTTCGGTTCACGAGTGTGAACCGGATTTGGGGTATTACAGGTAGTGTGACTTCCTGATGAGATGGCCATAGTGGTGAAATTGTTTAGTCAACGTGATAGCATACATGTGACCCACAGCGAGGGTTACAAAGATTAGATGATTAGCAGATGGTTAGACATGTTGTGTGATGTAGGATTTAGCCTTTACCCTGAGTATAGGAGGTACCTTTATGGTACAATTTAGGAGTTACAGTGCAGGTAGCCAATGCTAGATTAATCTGGAGGAGATAAATTCACGCAAACTTGGGAGCGACGCAGACCAGTTCTTCAGTCAACCAAATCATGTTGACCAGTTATAGGGACATCAGTGTATGCTCATCTTGACTTATGGCTTTGCTTAAGAGACTACCAAAGCGATAGTAGTTATGTGAGTCAAGATTAGTACTACAAATTGGTACGGGATGACAGGTCACACACCACTGAAGAGTGGACAAGATACGTGTCAAACCTTACTATGAGTGCCCATAGCGATTCCTTGGGTCATTTGAACCCCATCCGTTTAACAATGTGTGACTAGTACGGTATCGAGAAACACATGCCTACTATTAGTTAATTGAACCAGAGCAACATAGGAGTCGTCTCTTAGGCTCATCATTGATTGGTTGTTCCATAGGCCGGCCACCTGTGGTGGAGTCCAATCATGATAATGTTAGAGACACATCCATGGGCCAACCTATATTTTTTAGCCATCTAGTATCCTATACAGAGTTTTTATTACCATGATGACTCGCACGATTATCTTTACACTACCAGAGATAAAGTGATGTACATACATAGTAAGATTTTCTCATATCAGTGTACTCTTCCTGCAGACCTAATATTAGACAATGTGAGGATGAGACACATACCAATTATAGTGCTAAAGTAGAGTGAGGCATAGACACCAGATAGAGTCGAGTATTTTTACACTTATCCCTTCAGATATATTAGCCCTCATATCTTTTTTCAGATGGTTGAGATGAGTAGACATTGACCAGTGCATGTGCCATAGACCAGATGCAGACTCCACAGTTCTGTGCAGAGTATAATTTCATACACCTTGAGACATGCTATACATGTACAGGTGTTCTTGCGGCCATTCCATCACAGGGAGTTTCCCCCTTCAGCAGCAGTTAGTGGTTGTATAGATAGTTAAGAGAGTCACAACATGCAATAGAATCTTAGCAGTTGTCTTTGTTCCCTTATGGAAAAATGTGAGATATTTGACTCAGGATTGAGCAAGTTAAGACCTAGTGAACAGTCTAGTTCCTCTTACAAGGACACTTGAGTGTTTGACCTAGAATTGCGACAAGGAACCATACATCCAACAAGCATATTCTCTTATTTGGTACTTAAGTTCACCATATGCTAGTAGGACTCACAGAACACCATAGAATAACCATAGGACCCGAGGCAAAGTGCCCTAAGGGTACAAATAGTTGACCTATCACATTGACGAGGATCAAGGAGACATGGGTAGATGTTAGGCCTCATACCTTGTACCGATAGAGTTTTTTTGATGTATCCCAAACTAGTACCCTGTAGTACTTTAGAGTATCTGCTTGATCACCTAGTAGACCCTTAAGGGTGAACCTAGACTTTTCCCTCTGATGTCATTGCATTTTAGTCCCCATAATTTGTAGTGACCCTAAGAGCTAGTCCAGCGAGATGATTAGAGGTTTATAGTTAGTCAAATGATTACAGCATGTATGACATGTTTCCCCAGATGATTCGATCATGAGTAGTCTATCAAGCCAAATTATTAAGGAGCAAGTGACCTTTGTCACAGTTAAGAGTTCCAGCTTTATGTTGGTCTGTTTGGGCCATGTAAAACTAGCTTTCAAGGGAGAGTTACCAGTTTGCCAATAAGACGACTTCTTCAGTTGAATCCTATGATTGCAGTTGATGTGAAAAATTCCGAGGTCAAAATTTTTATAAGGAGGAGAAGTTGTGAAACCCAACTTGTAGTTTGCCCAGTTCGGTCCAGTCTCGAGTCGGTTTAAACAAGCTCAAGTGAGACCAATTTTTAGACCATGAGTATAGGGCTTAAATGGCTGTATAAGCATGTTATGGAGGCTAAGTATGCCTGCCATTCAAATGATAGTTTCAATTATGATATTGTAGAGCATGATTTATCAGTGTATACTGAGGTATATATATTTGTTTGTATATTTTAGCTAGGGTTTTAGGCCTAAATCTAGGCCATTGCAGCATTTAGTATCTGTTTGAAATTTTCATGATATCTCATTGCATACATCATAGGGAATTTGGATCACCAGATTATGCCCCTGGGGCCCAACTTGATTTAGGGTTTCGAGGCCCATTTAGCCTTCTTGCTTTGATTACCACCTATAGAGTCACTTTTAGTACTCGAGTTAGTTTTTACTTCAGACAGTTTTGATCCGAGGTTTCCGTCCATAAGTATATTGCATACACCCATAGATCAGCCCCACTAGGCCATGAGTTGTCGAACGTTCAGATCATGCCATGTGGCAAGACCTGAGCTATGCACTTCAGCTCTGGCTTCACCATGTTATTTTTCCATATAATGTCCCCAATTTTGGAGTTTTCCACCATTACTATTGCCACCACTTTGGCTCACCACTGGCAACACCCCGGCCCACCTCCAGCCACCGGATTGGTACACCTGTCACAACCTCGTGGCCAGCTATGGGTCCGAAACTTGGAAAACCAATTGAGAGAATTAGCAAGTGCTCTAAACAACGGACCGCCTAGGAGACTCCCAAGTGATCCAAATATCAAGAATGCAAGATGATAGAAATGAGAAGTGGAAAAGAATTACCCAACCCCTACATGAATCAAAAGTTGGATCAAGTGATGGAAAAGAAGATAGCTGAGGCAATGAAGAAGAGAATGAATACAGATTGGTGGAAGTGCAGAAACCGGTCCCTCAATCGAAACAAGCAAAATATGTTCCAAAACTTCCTTATCCATAGTGGCAACAAAGGAGCAGGATGAATCAGAAATTCCAAGAATTTCTGAACATTTTCAGGAAGTTGACAATCAACCTTCATTTTGTTGAGCCATTGGAGTAGATGCCTAGCTATGAAAGATTCATTAAACAGATTTTGTTCAAAAAAAAAGAGTCGGGAAGAATTTAAAATAATAGCACTACATGAAGAGTGTAGTTGCAAAACGAGTTAGGGTTTTATATTCAGAACCGGTCGGGTCGACCGTTATTTTTCGAGTTGAGTCAGTTTCAGGACAAGTGTACTGAGCCGACACTGGTCGCGTGTATGAGCTATGAGGGTCATGCGTACCCAAATATATGATGATAACGTCATGAACACAGCAAAAAAGAATGAGTTATCAGAATATGTGAGAGTATGCCAGTCATTTTTTTTATTTTTATATATAGTGGATCGTAGAATTAGTTTTATGTCGTTTACCGCGTTAGGACGCATTACGGGCAGTTTGGGTGGGTTGATAGTTCTAGACCAAATCATTACGATGTTTGGTGTTTGTTTGATTTTAAGGGATTTTTCCCAATTTTTATGAATTTTCTTGACTCGAGCCGGAGACGAGTCAAGTCTTATTTACGAAATTTGCCACCGAGCTATTTTCTCCCCTCCTCACATCTTGTTCCCTAACCCCGACAACGCCCCCGTGCAGCGTCGCCGCCGCCGCTGTCGACGCCGCCCGGTCACTGATTGACGCTGCCTAGCCCAGCCACGGCGTTGCCATGCCTCCCCGACCAACCCTGGTCGCTGCCAGGCCGCCGTGGCACCGAAATCGCCTCGCCTAGCGCAGCGGCTACATTTCGGTCGTATCGCCGATTCTGCCACCGGTGACCATCGCCGCCACGATCAGGTGCTCGCCTCAGCACCATCGACCACCCAGTGACCTTCCCCGACCGGAATGGAGGCCAGCGCCGCCCATCCCGGCCGGATCTCCACTCCACCACAGCCAGCCTCTGTTTTATGCATTTTCCGGTGAGCCACCACCTCCGTTGGCCGCATCGACCTCGTAGATGAGTCGGGCTCAGCTGAGCTGGTTCCAAGGGTACCGAACACGACCACTTTCCGGCCAGTAGACGCCGCCGGCGATTGTCGCCGGAAAACCGCCGGAAGCTATTGGAAAACCACCGAAAACCGTCGGAAAACCGGAATTTCTAGAATTCGCCAGAATTCACCGGATCTTCCGCGGGGCTCACCCAGTCGAGCTCATTCGAGCTTCGAACGCCGATGAGCGCCGAATTTGAGCTCCGAGACACGCGACGGAACCCTAGCCGTCACCGATTGCCGACTACGTGAGGTATAATTACCTCCGATTGAGTTATTTAAAATTGATTATGATTGTTAGTATAACATGCTAGAATTGAATAATTGTCATGATAAATGTATGAGTATGAGTGTAGTGATGATTGCATGATGCAATTAATTGAGAATGAATAGTGAGTGATCTAATGAGGTAGATCGAGTTGAGCATGCTAATCGAGTAATGTAACTTAGGAAAAATACAATAAAATTGGTAGGAATAGGATGAGTTAGAATTATTTTCATATTTATGATTATTGATTGTGATTGATGTTTATTGAGTTTGATGCATCATTTAGTTAGCGGGCGTTAGTATTTAGTTTTGATGTGTAGGTACGGAGTAGGAGCTCGCCGCCTAGGTGCGATGACACGCTTGGAGCTTCTACCAGGTCCGTTTAGGACTCGACTCTGTTTTACGTCTTTCTATTGTATGTTTATCTTATTATTTGCAGGATGGGTTAAGTGGCGTTTTATTGGATCCCACTTAACTCGGGCCATCTAGCCGAACAGATTTCCGGATTAATAACCCCTCGAGGATGATTTCGAAAACAAGATCCACCACAAGTTGCCTTCGGGCCTATTATATAAATCCCTACCCAGCCCTATATATATGTAGTTTTCGCGTTTTCAGTGAGACGAGAGATGGAGAAACCGACTGCACGTACCATGAGCGGATGCCGTGACAGTCAAAGCGGGCTCTGGATTAGTGCCAGCGGATTGTTCCATTCCCGAGGGATCCTGACAACTCCGCGTTTGAGTTCCTCACACCCGAAGAACGTGGAGGTTAACGGGTACTGTTTAGTACAGCGCATGTCCGGACTTGTGGTTCAAAGGGTATTAAAGGCGACTGCCTGAGAGTACTCGGCCTTCGTGCTCAAGGCCAGGAGAAATATGGAGGTAAGGAGAGGGCTTAGGATAAAGTTTTACGTGAAGTACTGAAAAAGAAGTGCCGAGAGTGGCACAGTACCAGCAGCAGATCAGTAAGTTCGGGATGCTACCGGGTCTGCAGCCCAGTGGCTCCTCAGTAGTGCCCTTCAGAGTGTTCACGTGGAGTATATGATGTTTTCTTTCATATGAGAGTTTGCTCTCATAGCCAGCTTGTTATAGTTATTTTATTTTCCGGACCAGTAACACTTGTTACTGACATGTTTTTATACTATATGTAGGTAATAATCATGAGTTGGAGGAGCCAGGTTGGACGGAGGAGCATTGTTGTCGCTTGCACACATGTCAGTCGACTAAGTGGTTATATTTTGGTTATGATACTATTATATTGCAGATGTTGTGAAATGCTAAGATATGGTATGATATGATTGAATGTCATGAGATGATGATAAGATATGATGATGTGACATGATTGAATGCTAAGACACGATGACAAATTGTGTGAATGAAGTTGCGTGATGTATAGATACATGTTTGCATATATGTTTATATATAGTATTTTGAGAGGGTGTCCCTAATTGCACTTTTAGGTGAAATTCTATCCGTTTTATTTTAGAATTTTCATCGATTTTGATCGTAATTGTGATGGTGTGTAATTTTGATTGCATGTCATGCATGTAGTATCATGTTAGGATTTTGTGCATTCATCCATGCATGACGAGTAATATCTTCATCTTAAGACGCCGAGATTAGATCCACGCGAGTTGGGTTCGGGTTAGCCGACTGAACCGGGGCCTGTAACATGCCAGTTCGGTTCACGAGCGTGAACCGGATTTGGGGTGTTACAGAATTGGTATCAGAGCTACTCTTGGACGATTAAGATGTATGATAGTTTTATAGGTGATGTGTGTGCAAAGACTTCTCCAAGTCCAGCTGGCAGGTATGTTTTTGTATATTTTCTTTACATGCAAATTTTTCTTCATAAGTTGTTTGGATAACAGTGTATTCAAGACTTGATCAGAAATATGTGACATTGACCTTAGTTGAGCTGACATGCCATATATGGCTTGTTATCATGATGTCAGATTGCTTGCCCAGTTAGATGTGAGCAGGGGATGTAGTAGTGCTAGCAGAGGTAGAACGGGTATAGGATCCTATCTTATACCAGATCCAGAGGTCAATAGACATTAGATTCTAAGAATCTGACAGGAATGTCATGATGGGCGTAGAGACCCACCAATACTGTTCATTGCAAAAGAGATTTGGATGAGCTAGGTGTCCACATTTTCGGTCAGCTGAGGCTGAATTGGATGTTGACCAGGTGTCCATGTTTTGCATGTCACCGCATTAGTCCTGTTTCCATTGGACGTGGTGTACATAGTGGGAAAGAACTTGAAGTATAGAGATACCAGTAAGTTAGTGGCACATGAGATGGACCGTCGAGTGCCTTAGACAAATCCCTGCGGATGAAGGATGTGATTATGCCAATAGGTTTGTGCAGACGACTTGATAGTAAATGGAGCATAGATGAGAGTTTGTGCAGACGACTTGAGATGGACCACTTCTAGAAGATAGTAATGAATGAGGATGAGTAGCATGGTGGATCGACAGTTCGATTAGCACTTCACCACATCCCCCTCTTCCACTAGTTTATGACCTACGGGCAACAGTTTTGGCTTCACTTTGCCAGGTAGAAATCTCAATATGATGAGCAAAAGATCAGGACTACTATTGAGGGCCAGTCAGCACTGATGAAAGCAACCACTCCAAATTTCAAGAGATTACAGTGAGTTCAACATAGGTTTACCATCATATGTGTCAGCACATGATTCAAACCCCTCTGGATTAGACACGTATGGTTGGACAACCTGAGCCTAGTTGTTAGCAGCCAAGATATGTCAGAGGTAGTAGAGTGGATTTATGATGTATACGATCCAGATCAGAATTTAGCATCTAGATAGAATTGTCACCGACAGAGTTGCACAACTGCCGACCGAGTGCACAACCACTGACCGAGTGCACAACCACCGACCGAGTGCACAACCACCGACCGAGTGCACAACCACCAATCGAGTTGCACAACCACCGACCGAGTAGCACAACCGCCGACCGAATTGCACAACCACCGACCGAGTTGCACGACCGCTGACCGAACCGAGTGCACAACCGTCGTTCGAGATGTACCACCACCGACCGAAGATGCACTACCGCCGTCCGTGTATTGCTCATCCGCCGACCGAAGTAGATTAGTTAGAGTTTAGTAGGGCCAGAACTTGAGGAACAAGATATAGCCACAATGGAAATTAGCAGAACAGAGAAGAGTTAGGAAAAGTGAGGTTATTTGGATGAGATGGCATAGGATCCGACTTCAAAGCTCTCTTGCAATTAGTGTTTTGACCTAACACCCTTGGGTCAGATGAATATTGCAAGATAACCCCATCAGGCACTCTTAGTGACAAGTCTCATAGGGATGCGCATGGACAGAATCAGGGAACATGACAGTATGACCTCCAGATGGGATGGTCACAATGATCAGATTGTGCAGATTACATGATAGTACATCCATGGGCCACAACTAGCATGCAATGTTCAGATGGTTAGTAGATGATCACGTGCGTAGTTTAACCCATTTTGCGATGGGCCACTAGGCGATAGGAGTTTGACCTATACTAGTATTGGGCATAGATAGAGGGTTAGTGAGGAAGGGTTTTTCAGAAGGACAGTAATTCCCTTGTGTTTCGCCAGCACGATTAGGTTCTCACCTTGAGACATAGGATTGAGCCTTGCCCTGAGTATAGAGGTACTTTTATGGTACTGATTAGGGTTTACGGTGCAGGTAGATGTTGCAGACCGATCTTTTGATGAGGATTTCACCCCAGGCCACGCTGACTAAAGAGCGATACCAGTGTATGCTCATCTTGATTGATACCCTTGCTTGAGAGTCTACTACAATGGTAGTAGTCATGAGAGTCAAGATTAGTACTACAAATCGGTACGGGACGGCAGGTCACACACCACTGAAGAGTGGACAAGACACGTGTCAAACCTCACTATGAGTCCCCGTAGACTTGAGGGGAGATAGTGTACTTTGAGTCACAGAGTATCGAGAAACATATGCCTACTGTTAGCTGATTGGACTAGAGCCACATAAGAGCCGTTTCTGAGATTCGTGATCGATTGACTGTTCCACAGCCTGATCACCTATGACATAGTGAATCGTGGTGATCTTAGAGGCAAGTCCATGGACCTACCAATGTTTTGGTCACCCAGTATGCTACATAGGGATTTCATCTTCCTTGCCATTGGTATGATACCTAGACCTTACCATAGACCAGAGTGACACACCTATGTAGCGGGTTTTTCTTAACCTAGTGGATCCCCCATTTACTTGGCGTCAAACACCACATGTGAGAATGAGATAGCACCCATTGAGAGTTCTTGAGTAGTGTGACTAGATTTCCACGAGATTCAGCCTCCCTTCCTATAACCTAGAGATGTCAAACATGGTAGAGTTTTCACTTGAGGATTCCCACTCACCCTTTTGTATGTATCAGTTCTACCATCAGTATATCTAGAGGATTAAGATGAGTATACATTGACCAGAGCACAGAGCACATGCCACAGACCAAATGCAAACTCCACAGTCTCATGCAGAGTATGTTATCATACTCTTTGAGACACACTGTGTATGTACAGGTGTTCTCACCTCTTTTCAGCAGTAGTTAGTAGTTGTATAGATAGTCACCTAAGCCATAGTATACAATAGAGTCATAGCAGTTATCCTTGTTCTCTTATAGAATAGAGTGAGATACTTGACTCAAGACCGAGTCAACTAGGACCCAGTGAGTGGTCCAGTTCCTTATACAAGGACACTTGAGAGTTAGATTTAGACTGGCGACAGTGAGCTATGCAGCTCATTAGCCTATACACTCGTACCTAACAGGAGACTCATAGCACACCTTAGTATGGTTGTAGGATTTAGGATTGAGTTTCCTGAGGGTATATGTAGATGACTTTTCATAGATGAGGATTAGAGGGACATGGGTAGATGCTAGCAGGTAGGTCTTACCCTCGATGTAGTTCTCCCAGACAGAGCTTAGATTAGAACCTTGCAATACCCTAGAGTATCTGCTTGACCAACCTAGTAGGCCCTTAGGGGTCACCTAGGGTTTTTCACCGAGTTAGCAGTAGGGATCAGAACAGAAGAGAAGGATAATGATAATGTCAAAGCAGACACAGGAAGTATAGAATCCAGAATGTTTGAGATGGTCAGCATCACTAGCAGGACTCGCCACGTCGGCACCACTATAGTCAGTGAGGATGTATAGGACTGTTGAAGCAGTAGAGGATACGACTGATATGTATCCCAGCTTCCAGGAACTAGTTTCAGTAGAACCTCCTTGAGTTGAAATTTTGAGGACAAATTTTTATAAGGAGGAAGATTGTAAAACCCACGATTCGAGTTAGGGTTTTATATTTAGAACCGGTCGGGTCCGACCGTTATTTTTCGAGTTGAGTCAGTTTCAGGACACGTGTACCGAGCCGACGCCGGTCGCGTGTATGAGCTATGAGGGTCATGCGTACCCAAGTATATGATGATAACATCATGAACACAGCAAAATAGAATGAGTTATCAGAATATGTGAGAGTATGCCAGTCATTTTTTTATTTTTATATATAGTAGATCGTAGAATTAGTTTAGCCTATTTACCGTGTTAGGACGCATTACGGGTAGTTTGGGTGGGTTGATAGTTCTAGAGCATATCATTACGATGTTTGGTGTTTGTTTGATTTTACGGCATTTTTCCCGATTTTTATGAATTTTCTTTTGGATTTAATATGTCTTAGTTATTATACTTGACTCGAGCCGAAGACGAGTCAAGTCTTATTTATGAAATTTGCCACCGAGCTATTTTCTCCCCTCCCGACATCTTCTTCCCAAACCCCGACGACGCCCTTGAGCAGTGTCGTCGCCGCCGCTGTCAACACCACCCGGTTGCCGATCGATGCTACCTAGCCCCGCCACGGCATTGCCGTGCCGCCCCGACCAACCTGCGCCGCGGCTACATTTCGGTCGTATCACCAATTCCACCGCCGGCAATCGTCGCCGCCACGATCAGGTGGTCGCCTCAGCACCATCGACCGCCCAGTGCCCTTCCCCGATCGGAACGGAGGCCAACGCCACCCATCCCGGCAGGATCTCCACTCCACCACGGCCAGCCTCTGTTTTATGCAATTTCTGGCCAGCTGCCACCTCCGTTGGCCACGTCGACCTCGTAGATGGGTCAAGCTCACCGAGCCGGTTCCAAGCGTACCCAGCACGACCACTTTCTGGCCAGTAGACGCCGCCGGCGACTGTCGCTGGAAAACTGCCGGTAGCTGCCGAAAAACTGCAGAAAACCGTCGGAAAATCGGAATTTCTAGATTTCGCCGGAATTCACTGGATCTTCCGCGGGGCTCACCCAGTTGAGCCCGTTCGAGCTTCGGACGCCGATGATCACCGAATTTGAGCTCCGAGACACGTGACAGAACCCTAGCCATCACCGATTACCGACTACATGAGGTATAATTACCTCCGATTGAGTTATTTAAAATTGATTATGATTGTTAGTATAACATGCTAGAATTGAATAATTGTCATGATAAATGTATGAGTATGAGTGTAGGGATGATTGCATGATGCAACTTATTGAGAATGAATAGTGAGTGATCTAATGAGGTAGATCGAGTTGAGCATGCTAATCGAGTAATGTAACTTAGGAACAATACAATAAAATTGGTAGGAATAGGATGAGTTAGAATTATTTTCATATTTATGATTATTGATTGTGATTGATGTTTATTGAGTTTGATGCATCATTTAGTTAGCGGGCGTTAGTATTTAGTTTTGATGTGTAGGTACGGAGTAGGAGCTCGCCGCCTAGGTGCGATGACACGCTTAGAGCTTCTACCAGGTCCGTTTAGGACTCGACTCTGTTTTATGTCTTTCTATTGTATGTTTATCTTATTATTTGTAGGATGGGTTAAGTGGCATTTTATTGGATCCCACTTAACTCGGGCCATCTATCCGAACAGATTTTCGGATTAATAACCCCTCGAGGATGATTTCGAAAAACAAGATCCACCACAAGTTGCCTTCGGGCCTATTATATAAATCCCTACCCAGCCCTATATATATGTAGTTTTCGCTTTTCAGTGAGACGAGAGATGGAGAAACTGACTGCACGTACCATGAGCGGATGCCGTGACAGTCAAAGCGGGCTCTGGATTAGTGCCAGCGGACTGTTCCATTCCCGAGGGATCCTGACAACTCCACGTTTGAGTTCCTCACACCCGGAGAACGTGGAGGTTAATGGGTACTGTTTAGTACAGCGCATGTTCGGACTTGTGGTTCAAAGGGTATTAAAGGCGACTGCCTGAGAGTACTCGGCCTTCGTACTCAAGGCCAGGAGAAATATGGAGGTATGGAGAGGGCTTAGGATAAAGTTTTACGTGAAGTACTGAAAAAGAAGTGCAGAGAGTGGCACAGTACCAGCGGCAGATCAGTAAGTTCGGGATGCTACGGGTCTACAGCCTAGTGGCTCCTCAGTAGTTCCATTCAGAGTGTTCACGTGGAGTATATGATGTTTTCTTTCATATGAGAGTTTGCTCTCATAGCCAGCTTGTTATAGTTATTTTATTTTCCGGACCAGTAACACTTGTTGCTGACATGTTTTTATACTATATGTAGGTAATAATCACGAGTTTGAGGTGCCAGCTTGGACGGAAGAGCATTGTTGTGGCTTGCACACATGTCAGTCGATTGAGTGTTTATATTTTTTTATGATACTATTATATTGCGGATGTTGTGAAATGCTAAGATATGGTATGATATGATTGAATTTCATGAGATGATGATAAGATATGATGATGTGACATGATTGAATGCTAAGACACGATGACAGATTGTGTGAATGAAGTTGCGTGATGTATAGACACATGTTTGTATATATGTTTATATATAGAATTTTGACAGGGTGTCCCTAATTGCCCTTTTAGGGAAAATTCTGTCCGTTTTATTTTAGAATTTCATCGATTTTGATCGTAATTGTGATGGTGTGTAATTTAGTTTGCATGTCATCCATGTAGTATCATGTTAGGATTTTGTGCATTCATCCTTGCATGACGAGTAATATCTTCATCTTAAGACGCCGAGATTAGATCCGCGCGAGTTGAGTTCGGGTTAGCCGACCTAACCGGGGCCTGTAACATGCCGGTCCGGTTCACAAACGTGAACTGGAGGTGTTACAGTAGTGCAATGCAATGTTATAAAGGAAACTATCCCAAAAGTTAAAGGATCTAGGGAGGTTCATTATTCCCTGTTCTATTGGAGCAAAATTTTCATGCCCTTTGTTATCCGGGTGCTGACATCAACTTGATGCCACTGTCCATCTACAAGAAATTGGAATTAGAGCGGTAAAGCCTAAAACTGTGAAATTACAATTAGCTGACAAACTTCCATCTTTTCAAGAGGAGAAAGTGAGAATATTTTAGTGAAGGTAGACAAGGTCAGCTTCCCAGCTGACTTTGTGTTACTAGACATGGAAGAAGACAATGATCTCCCAATCATCATGGGGCGATCATTTCTTGCGACAGGAAGAACCCTAATTGATGTGGCTGGAAGAGAATTGATTATGAGGTTAACTAATGAACAAGTGGTGTTCAACATCTTCAAAGCTATGCAATATCCAGAGACAACCAATGATTGTTTTGTAGTCAATATCATGAAACAAAAAGTCACAAAAGTCTAGGAGAAAAGCCAATTTTTAGACCTACTCAAACACATACTGACTTCCAAAGACCTAGATAACCAACAGAGCAACAATGCAAGGCACGATTAGCCGGTGCCCATGCATACATCATAGATAGAACTGAAGATGAATATTCCATCTATCATCAGTCCTCTAGATCTAGAATTGACGCCCTTTCCAAAACATTTCAAGTATGCATTTCTTGCACAACCTAATGCTCTACATGTAATTATTTCTTCATCACTTACATCTTTGCAGGAAGATAAGCTATTGAGAGTTTTTAGGAACCATCATCTATCTATTGGATGGACTATTGCTAACATCCGAGGCATTAATCCAAATGTTTATATGCACAAAATCTTGCTTGAACAAGGATATAAGCCAACTGTTAAGTAGCAGAGATACCTTAATCCTATAATGAAATAGGCAGTGAAGAAGGAGATACTTAAGTGGCTAGATGTTGAAATCATCTATCCAATTGCTGGTAGTTAGTGGGTAACCCACCCCTGTCTAAAGAAAGAGGGAATAATAGTGATACCCAATCAAAACAATGAGCTAATTCCCCCTGGTATATTTACTCGATGGAAAGTGTGTATGGACTACATGAAGCTAAACAAGGCCACAAGGAAGGTTGTAAAGACCATGAAAAAAAGGGACATGAACACGGTTCTGGAAGGATCGAATGTGTTATATTCAATACCCAGCTACTAATTATTATATTTTATTATTTACCCAGTTACCTGGTTAATTGAAATATGGGTGTTTTCACATACCCTAACCATCATTTCATTTTATTTCATGAAGGACATCGTCCACCATAGCCTTCATTCGCATTTTCTTCTCTCTTCCTTACCAGCGTGTCTTCTTCCTTGCTTTGGTATTCTTCCTATCTCCCTCTTCTTATTTCTCTTGCATGCATATTTTAATTTGATAATAAGCTTTATAATTGTGAGGATTAAAGTTTAAAATCAATAAGAAAGAAACTAAACATGATTGTTGGCCGACGAGTCCCTTATTTCGGGAGATGGGAAAGCACAGGCAAAGTTTCGCCGAGAAACGGTTGCGACGACCGTTCCGACGTCAGAAGATGATCCTACTCTCTTTGTCGATTAGTGTCAAGTCGATCTCACGTGTGTGGATGCCGGCCTGGGGTGGTAAATGGCCAAAAATAGAAGACAACGGCAAAAACAGAGGCGACGACAGTGGTGAAGAAATCCGGCCGTCCTGGGTGGTGACAGTTTCCAATCTGGGCGGGAAGGTCGATAGGGGGTCAAGCATGTTGAGGCGACCACCCAATTGGGGGCAACGACGCTCGCCGGTGGTGGAATCGGCCATGCGAGCGCGCAGCCAGGCAGGCGATGTGCGTCGCCGCTGCTGGAAGGTGGTCGGAGTTGGCCTCGGCGACATCGTAACAGCATGGTAGGGCTGGGCGGTGACGATTGACAGCGACCGGAGATGATCAGCGGGCTGCGGCTGGTGTCAGGAGCAGGGGATGGCAACCGGGGAAGAAGAAGATGAAAATTACTTTAGGTGGCAAACTTGTAAATAATACTTGACTTGACACAGCTGAAGTTAAATAATAATCCCAACTCGTAAATAATACTTGGCTTGATACCGACTTGAGTTAAAAATAATTGAGTCGAATAATTTAAAATAATTATAATAATAATATTTTTGAATTAAAATAACACAAGTTATTTTAAAAAATTTAATCGAACAACTTAATTAATTAAATTGCTATAAATAATATTAGCGATTAAAAATTATAACCGTAAACTAAATCATCAAGATCGGGGTTAAGTAATTATCACTGCAAAGGAAAATTATATACTTGTTTATCAGTTAATAATTATTTATCATTTGTTAAGTGTTAATTATGATTTAGATAATTAATTTAAAATGTAAAGTAGGACTTGAATGATTATATCATATGAATAATTTAATATTTAATATTTAATATTTTTTAATTTTATTAGTGATATATATATTATTAAACATATAGCTACATGCATTCCTACTCGAATAAAATTAGACTTATGTATAATTTTATATTCTCGTTTAGATTAGGATCATTGGTCGCAGCTGTGAGTTCGAAAAATTGAGGTCTCTATAATCGTTTGAAATGTTGTACTTTCCCTTATTGGTAGCCCAGGTCGGCCTGAGCCCATATTCAACCACCATGCGCTGCACAATCGGGGTCAAGGGAATTAACTCAGTCAGACACGTGGTCGCACCTTTAAAATTACTATGTGTGTCCGTATAATTATTTGAAATGTTGTATTGTCCGTATAATCATTTAAATGTTTTATAGTCCATATAATCATGTGAAATGTTGCATAGTCCGTAAAATTATAGTCTGAAATGTGGTATATTTTCCTAAACTGGTATAATTATATAAAATGTTGTATTTCCCCAAATTGGTATAACTATATAAAATGTTTTATTTTCCCAAAATAAACTCGGAGACAATTTCTAATCTCAGAATGAACAGGGAGACCATGACTAATCTCAAAATGAATTGGGAGACTACCTAATCTCGGAATGAGTTAGGAGACGATTTCCAATATCAGAATGAGTTGGGAGAAGACTTTTACTAATCTCAGAATGACTAAGAGACAAATTACTAATCTCAGAATGACCTGAGAGATAATTACTAAAGACTTGTGTAATAATAATAATAATAATAGTAAGTGAAATAATAATAGGGTTTTATTGACTTGTTTAATTTAATTATGGGGCTTAGTAGTTTTTTCACTAACGTGGAATTGCCTTCGCAGGTGAGCAGCATTGGACTGAAGAATAGAAGTGTCGTTGATGGTTTTTTTACCAACCTAGGTATGGTGAATCGATAAAAAAATTGGACTTCCTTATTATTCTCTTGTCTTATAAATTTGGCTATGGGAAATGGTCCGAGACTGTGGGACAATTATTTTATATTTTAGAGAACAAGATTTATTGTTATGATTTATATTATATGTTGCGAGACTTATTTGTTGTATTTAAATTCATGTTCTGGAATGCTACATTTACATTAACTATATTTTTAAGTAACACCCGGTCCGGTTCGGCTGGGTCATTACAGGTGGTATTAGAGCCAGGTTTCCCACCAGCTCACATTTTATGACTCAAGTACCTGCTGAAAAGTGAAATAATTACCTTTTCCCAATGTGTTGTGTTATTAATTGACAAATTCATTTGCTAAGAAACCTAAGTCATAACTTAAACAATAATAATAATAATAATGAACCATGATGGTTCAACATTTTAGATGGCAGGAACTCGTAGACAGTCAAACCGAGCTACTCCGCCCAATGTGAACACCGAGAATGTAAAGACCGTGGAAAAAAATTTTAATATGTTCGGCTCGGGCAGGGAATGATCGAACGTTAGAGAATTAATATTAATTATATTATATTCTCTACCCGGTTAAGTCTACCCAGTTAAATATTTTATTGTTTATCCGATTACCCGGTTAAAGGAATAAAATATGGGTGTTGGTGTGTTTTCACATACCCTAGCCATTTTTGGTGAGGGGACATCATTTTTCATTTTATAAATTGTGAGGGGGAGTCATTACGCTCTCATCTTCTTCTCTTCTTCCTTACCAGAGCGGACATCTTCCTTGCTTGGGTAACTTTCCTATCTTCCTCTTCTTAATTTTCATTCATTCATATGACTTTTTAATTGATAATAAGCTTGATAATCACGAGAAATCAAGTCTGAAATAAAAAATAAACAACAAGAACTACACTTAAAACTGGAATCCTGTCCATGGCTGAGTAGTCTGAAATTTTTGTAAGATGGGCGGCCGTAAAAACGTTTGCAAGGCATTCCCTCACAACCCTGACGTCCTGTCTTGCTGTTGGGTCGAAGGGAGGGCTCACCATGTCCCTGGTTTCCAAGTGGTGGTAGAATTACAGCTGGTTATGGGCAGAGTTTTAGGGAGCAGCGCTGTGGAGAATTCCAGACATCTATACCAGTTCGCCGGCTAAGGCTCATGCCGTGCATGCTCACAGCGCTTGGCCTTGACGTTGGCTTATCGTGCAGGGAGAAGGGAAGAGTTTACGGGAGTGCTGCTGGCTGGACAGAGTTAAATTTGCAGTTTCAGCGGTGCAGCTGGCCAG
Organism: Piper betle; assembly: GCA_033002965.1. Lineage (NCBI taxonomy): Eukaryota > Viridiplantae > Streptophyta > Magnoliopsida > Piperales > Piperaceae > Piper > Piper betle. The sequence goes on along the minus strand of JAURVB010013128.1, from coordinate 21,553 downwards.
AAGTCACATCTTGGTGCAGAACAGAGTTGGATGTGGATGGTTGCTGAAATGCACGAGCTTTAGACTTCCAATTGGGTTGCTAGGGAAGGGAAGCAATTAGGGAAGGAAGTGATCTGGTTTTGGGTTGAAGAAGAAGACGCCACGACTGGTTTTTGGGTGCAAAGATGGAGTTTGGAGAAAAAGAAGATGGCAGTTTTGTAAATAAGGGTTGACTCGATACAATAATACTAACTCGTAATATATCTTTAAAAATAATAATTTTAATGGGTTATGGGTAAAGTTACTAAACTAATTAATTATTAGACAAAATTGACATGGACATAAGTAATAAAAATACGGTAATGATAAACAGTCGATAATTAATCGGTACACAACAAGCGATTAAATTAAATCTGAGGGTTATAAATTATTAATAAAATAAAGATTTTACCTTTACCATATTAAATTTAATATTAGGTAAATAAAATGATTATTTTAATAAGGAGTCAATAATATACGAAATGGGCTATTAAACTATAGTCGGGTAGCAATCACTAGCGTCAAACCTAAATAGCATAATGAAAATAAATAAAGTTTGAAATTTTATTGAGTCGAATAATTTAAAATAATTGTATTAATAATATTTTTAAATTAGAATAATAAAATTATTTTAAATAATTTAATCGTACAACTTATTTAACTAAATTGCTATGAATAATGTAACACCCCAATCTGGTTTACTCTCAACCTGAAGCAGAACAGTTACAAAGGATCGAACTGCTTGTAAACCAATTAAGTTGGCTGACCCAAAACCTAAACAGCTACAACATAACCCTCTCAACGTCTCAAGATGGAGCACGCCACCAATGTGCAAACAATATATGAATGAGATGCAAAACCCTAATAGGATACTACGTGAATGTCATGATAATAATCACACACCAAAGTAATTAAAATAGCATCAAATTTCATAAAACCTGGAATAAAACGGACAGAGCCTCCCCTAAAAGTGCAATAAGGAGACAACCTGTTAAAAACACAACAAATTATAGGGTATATATATAAAACCACAATGCACACCACAATAGGAGTTAAGCAATAACACGTTTTATAATTGGGTCTAGCCCACCTACAATTTCATACTCCGCTCATTTGGTTCCTTTTCATTTCAGCATAGCACATCATTAGAGTTTTTCTCAAACCATTTCCAAGCAATTTCTAAAACAAGGCATACAAGCCTCATAAACACATGCATATATACACAAATATGTAAATCTAATACAACAGCCAATCACATCACATCTTACGCAAAAGTCGGCGCGGCGCCAAGTATGTGTGTGCAATGCAAACGCTAATCCTTGGTCAAGGCCGTCATGCACCATTCATCGTCCTCACCTACATATAGTAGAAAAACGTCAACAATGGGTGTCACTGGTCCGAAAATAACTAATATGAAACTGAAACATGAGAGCAAACTCTCATGGAAAGCAGACAATCATATATCTTCCTCAAGAACTCTCATAAGGGCAACTACAAAGGAGCCGGTGAGCAACTGACTCAACAGCATCCTGATCTATTCGGTACTGTGTTGCTCTCAGCACTTCTTTTTCAATCTCGTGCCTAGACGGTGAGCTTCTGCAATGAACCTACATGAACATAACTATTTACTAATGCCCATATGTATATGATGCACGCCTATATAACTAATATATCCACATGCATATATGAATATAATCAAACATAACAATCATCTCGACAATCACACTAAATATCTAATTGTCAAGCAAGTTAATAATTTTATGATTTCCTACGTTATTTATTACCTAACACTTTTAATTCCAATTTCAAAGTATAGCTATTCTAATTTGGTGACAATGGTTTAATCAATTTAATCTGTTTAACTTAATACTAGCATGCAAAACCTAAATTCATAAATTAACTAGTTAACAAGCATTTAATTAACTATTCAATTGTTCCTAACAATTCCATTAGCCAGCATTTACATCACGCAACACAATCTATGCTAATCATCACATGTTTATCATAATTCACAGTTAATTAAACTAAAATCATGAAATTAATAAAATTAATTTCAATACGCTACCATGACCACAACATGTATGCAATAATTCTAAAAAAGAAGGAAGAACCACCTCGCGATCGGCAGTGAAATCGTTGCCGACGGACGAAGGGGTTAGCACCGTCTCGGTTTTCCGGCGACAGTGCCGACAGTTTTCTGGCAGTTCTGGTGGTTTTCAGGCGACTGCTCTGGCGGGGCAATCAGAGGTAGGGGTTAGCACCGTCTCGGTGAGCTTGACCCAATGGTGGTGACAACAAGGGCAGCCGCGGCGGCGATGGCCACCGATGGCGGCGTCGAGTTAGGTCGAGGCGGTCGGTCGCTCCGATCAGACCCATGACCAGCCTCAATGGCAGTGCTAGGTAAGGGGGAAATGTAGGGGAAGTCGAGGGAAGGGCTTCAACATAACGGCGGCGGTGGAATCGCGTTCGGTGCGGCCGTGAAATCATGGCGATTTCCGGTGTCGCGACGGCTAGACGGTGGCCGGGCGTGGTCGGGGCAGCGATGCGACGGCATGGCTGGGTTGGGCGGCGTCGATCGGCGGCGAGGTGGCGTCAGCAGCGATGGCAAAAGTCAAGGGTGGGTAGGGTTTAGGATGGTGAAACGTCGGGGTGTTGTGGGGGAGGAAGATGAGAAATATAGGAGTGGCAAACTTGTAAATAAAACTTGACTCAACACCGGCTCGAGTCAAGATTAATAACTAACTCGAAATAAATTCTAGAAAAATCAAGAAAAATTGGGAAAAATCTCATAAAATCAAACAAAACAACACAACATCCAAATGACATGCTGGATAACTAATAACCCACCCGAAGACCATCTAACGCATCCTAATGCGTTATTCGGCCTAAACTAATTCTACGGTCACAACATGAAAAAAATAAAATCAATTGTATACTCTCATATCTACAGATAACTTAGTCTGCTGATGCGTATCTGATGCTATCATTGATACTTGGGTATACATGAACCCTCATAGCACGTGTACACGGTCAGCCTCGGCCCTGCACATGTGTTCTGAAATCTGAACTGACTGGAACCACAGTCAAACCGACCGGCCAAAGATAACAAAACCCTGACTCGAGTCGCGGGTTTTACAAATCAGGATAGCGATTAAAGATTTAAAACCGTAAACTAAATTATCAAGATTGTGGTTAAGTAATTATCATCTCAAAGGAAAATATACCAATAATAGTTATTAAATATTTGTTCATAAAATGATCCAAATGACTAATAATAATTTTATTATTTGTTAAGTGTTAATTATGATCTAGATTATTAATGTAAAGTAGGATTTAAATGATTATAACACATGAATAGTTTAATATTTAATATTGTTGAAATTTAATAGTGAAATACATATTAGTCATTTGTTTGCATGCATTTCTACTCGAATAAAATTATACTTATGTATAATTTTATGTCCTCGTTCAGATTAGGATCATTGGTCGAGTTGCGAGTTTGAAATATCTAGGTCTGTATAATTATTTAAAATGTTGTATTTTCCCCTTGTGAACAACCTGGTTAGCCTGTGCCCAGATTCGACCACCATGCACTGAGTGCTACTGAGATCAAGGAATTGACTCAGTTGGACACGGGATACGCCCTTCATAATCCAATAATGGACATGTCTGAATGGACCTCACAGCCATAATAAAATAAATTGGACATGACAGATTAGACTCGCCAGCGAATTACGGACATGGTGGACTGACCCATCAGCCAACTAATGGACATGGTGGATTGGACTCACCAGTCGATTACGGACATGGCGGATTGGATTCGCTAGCCGATAATGGACATGATGGACTGAACGATCAGCCAATAAATTGGACATGGCAGATTGGACTCGCTAGCCAATTACGAACCTGGTGGATTGGACTCACCAGCCGATAACCGACATGGCAGATTGGACACCCCATCTGATAATGGAAATGATGGACCGACCCATCAGCCAATAAATTGGACATGGCAGATTAGACTCGCCAGCCAATTACGGACATGGTGGATTGGACTCACCAACATATAACGGACATGGCAGATTGGGCTCGCTAGCTGGTAATGGTCGTGATGGACTGACCCATCAGCCAATAAATTGGACATGGCGGATTGGACTCGCCAGCAAATTACGGACATGGTGGATTGGACTCACCAGTCTGATAACGGACATGGTAGATTGGACTTGCTAGCCAGTAATGGACATGATGGACTGACCCTTCAGCCAATAAATTGGACATGGTGGATTGGACTCACCAGCCAATTACGGACATGGTGGGCTGACCCATCAGCCAACTAATGGACATGGTGGATTGGACTCACCAGTCGATAATGGACATGGCGGAGTGGGCTTGCCAGCCAGTAATGGACATGATGGACTAACCCATCAGCCAATAGATGGACATAGTAGACTGACCCATCAGCCAACTAGTGGACATGGTGGACTGAACCCTCAACTAATAAATGGACATGTTGGAATGGTCACAATAGCCATTATTATAGATAATAATAGGGAGTTTATGGATTTATTTTTTTAATTGTACTGCTTAGTGGTTAATCACTAATGTGGAATTGCCTCCGCAGGTTAGCACCTGGAAATAAAGACTAAGAAACGACAGGGTGGTTCTTCGACCAACTCAGGTGGTGAACAGATAATAATCGGACTTCTCTTTTTACTTTTCTTGTGTTATAAATGTGGCTATGGGATACGGTCCAAGACTGTGGGATAATTATTTCATACATTGTCATTTGAAACACAAGTTCTTTTGAATTAGAAATGTTGGACTTATTTGCTTTCATATTATTCATGTAATCTTTTAAGTAACACCCGGTCCGGTTAGGACTGGTCGTTATAGGGTTGGTTTTGTTAAATTTTGAGTAACACCTGGCCAGCAAGGCCCACAATATCGTGAAAAATGGAGGTCGGTACAGGTGGTATCAGAGCAACCTGGTGACGTGTTAGATGGTGGGCTGGATTAGGGACATTGGCTAGGCTGCCGATCACGGGCCAAAGAAGCTCGTGGGGGGGTGTTAACATTGGGCCAAGTGTAGGAATTTTGGGGACAAAATTTCCTAAGGTGGGCGGATTGTGAGATCCCTCAACTTAATCCCACATCTAATACCAACTAGGAGATCCTGTTTATAAGTGAGAATGGACTATAGATCTTTAACTTGGGGTAACCATTTTAAAGAAATGACTTAGACCCATTACGTTGCAATTTGGGTCGGGTCATTACAGAGAATGTATTGGCTAAGATCCTAACGGCCATACAGGGACTGGCACAGGCTTCAGAAAATACAAATTCTATGGTTCAAAATATTGTTCAGCGGTTACCATAAGTGGTAGTAGGGCATGGAGCCTCAAACTTGGTAGCGGGTCCCAGAATCACCCCAGATGGTGGTCAAGGGAGTGCCCAACTGTGGGAAGGGTTAGCTAACCTAGGCGAGCAAGGGGAGAGTCCAAACCAGTGCCACTGGTAGTCCGACAAGTGGTGTCGCCAGTGGTTGGTGATAGTGACCGCTACACTGTGGAAAAATTTAGAAAGAATGGTGCTGAGGCATTTATTGGAGGGATTTATCCAATGAAGGCGGAGAGCTAGATTGACATTACCGAAAAAGCGTTTAGAGCTCTGTCTTTGCCCCCACCACCATCAAGTGAGATTGGCAACTTGCATGCTTCAAGTGGAAGCATCTTACTGGTGGAAATACATGCAAATTTCCTCCATCGCATGGGCAGAATTTGTGGCAGCTTTCAATGGACATATTTTCCAGAGCCAGTTGTCCATAAGAAAGCACTTGAATTTGCCAATTTGGTTTAGGGGGAGAATTCAGTTCAGGAATATGCCAAGAAATTCTTACAGCTGGAGCATTTTGCTCCTTGGTTTCTGGCAACTGATAAGGTGAGTGCTGACAAATTCTTTTGGGGATTGAAGCCAGAATTGAGAGGTAAGAATGCTACAGTGTCAAGGAGTACGATAACTGAGTTGATCGACTCAGCCACTACTCAAGAGTTGGTGATCGAGTATGACCGTGCCGAAGCAAGGAAAGGTTGATTCTCAGCACAAGAATGCCAACCCTGTCAGTAACCAAAATAGGTCAGCCGGACACCAGCAGTAGAACTACCGTGGGAACATAGAGGGGAACCTTAAAAGGAAGTTTGAGGATATCCCATGGAGGCGAGTGTCAAAATTACAAGAAGAGCATTTAGGGAGATGCAAGGAGCCCCGTAGGTGCTTTAACTGTGGAAGAACGGGATACATACAGAGGGAGTGCATCAACCTCAGAAGCAACAACAAGAGCAGCCTAAAAAGGGAAGGCACCGGCTCCTATTCGCTACCCGACACCAGCACAACTGGCAAACAAAGGGAAGGTGAAGCTCTATGCAGTTGAAGTTGAGGAAGATGAGGCAGATGAACACACTGTCCAAGGTAAAATTCTAATTCAAGGAGTCATGGTGGATATTTTATTTGATTCGGGGTGTCCACATTCATTCATATCATCTCAAATAGTCAAGAGGTTAGGACTCCAACCATCTCCCTTATCTAAGGCCTATAGAGTCACTACTGCAACGGGAGACGGTGAAGTCACAACTTTAGTAGTGACTAACCTATCCTTAAATATACAAGGGAAACCCTATGTGTGGAACTTTATCATATATGGGGTAAAAGGGTATGATGTACTATTGGGAATGGACTGGTTGTCTACACACTAGACTTTTCTTGACTATAAAGGGAAGAGAGTGGTGACAAAACCTTCTAATTGTGAGATGGGAGTCATTTTCAATGGGTCATCGCATGATCCATCTTCTTGTATTGTGTCGATTGGCAAGGCAGTCGAGTTATTTGGTGAGGGTTGTAAAGCCTTTTTGGCCAACTTAGTTGAGTTGGAGTCAAAACCGAAAGAGTTGTCCATGATTCCTGTGGTAACAGAGTTTCCCGATGTATTCCCAGAAGAACTTCCAGGGTTACCTCCTAAGCGGGCAGTGGAGTTTGCCATTGAACTAAAACCTGGATCAACACCAATTTCTAAAGCACCATACCGCATGGCTCCAGCAGAACTCAAGGTGTTAAAGAGTCAACTAGAAGAGTTGTTGCAAGTAGGCTTCATCAGACCAAGTACTTCACCCTGCGGAGCCCCTGTTCTTTTTGTGAAGAAGAAAGATGGATTACTTCGGCTGTGTATTTACTATCGAAAAATCAATCAAGTGACAATCAAGAATCGATACCCCTTACCAAGGATTGATGACTTGTTTGATTAGCTAAAAATAGCCAGAATCTTTCTAAGATAGACTTGCAGTCTAGTTATCACCAGTTGCGAGTAAAGAAGGCAGACATACAAAAAACAGCTTTCCGAACTTGGTATGGACATTATGAGTTTCTAGTTATGCCTTTCGGTCTAGCAAATGCACCAGAGGACTTTATGTCACTCATGAACACAGTGTTGCACACATACCTGGACAAGTTTCTTATCGTATTTGTGGACTGGTCTATTCAAATAATGAAAAATAACATGTGAAGCACCTGTTTATTACTTTTGAAGTTCTGAGAGAACATCAACTGTTCGCCAAGCTCTCAAAGTGTGACTTCTGGATGAGGGAGGTAAATTTCTATGGTCATATTGTCTGAAAGGCTAGAATTGCAGTGGATCCATCAAAAGTGAAAGCGGTCACTGATTGGCCACAACCTAAGTCAAACACTGATTGGCCACAACCTAACTCAGCAGTCATGCATGACATGTAATAGGAAATTAAATAATAGAACTAATCTGATATTGTGGTCGAACATTAATTTTGATATCGGAAAATAAGCTAAACAGGTAATAAGCAATGTGCTAAAGTCATAAGCGTGATGTTGATATATTATGAACGGGCTTAAACACACATGATTAAGATATCAAAAGATGCAATGTGTATGTGTACCCGTGACTCGAGTTAGGGCTTTATAGTAGAAAAACAGTCGGTTTGACTGTTTTTTTTAGTCAAGTTAGTTTTAGAACACGCATGCTGAGCTAAGATCGGTCATATGTTATTAGTCATAATGGTCATGTGTACCCAAGTATATGATGATAACGTCAGTGACGCAACAGCAAAATGAGTTATTAGAGTATATAAGAGTATGCCTAGTTTTTTTTATTTATAATACACTGTCAAATTATATTTAAGTTGTTTATCAAGTTAGGACACATTATTTTAGTTGCTTCACATCTTTTTTTCCCACGTTTTATTTCTGTTTGGGAAGAAGGTTTCATGTTGGCCTGATCGCTACCATCTCCTTCCCATCTCCCCTAGTTTTCCTCGCTCTCGGCTTGTGTTTTGGAGTGTTTTCTACGGTGCCTTGTCAAGTAGGCATGCGGTTCAGTCGGTGGCTTCCAAATCAGGTTGTGCATGTAGCAATCCCGGATTGTTTTTTTGTTGGAGATGCTTGGCTGAATTGTAGGATCCCTAGCATCTTATGCATGGGGTCTCGTCGATTTTGGTTGCATGAATTGTTGGGGTTTCTTTGGGTTGTTTGGTTGTTTTGTTGAGCGCATATTGATACGTTCTGGTTGCTGCCCCTCATGTTGATGAAGACGTTGTGAGTTGCACTAATGGTTTGTGGTTGATCATCCTTTCTGTATAGTATGCTTGCTGTGTCTAGGGTTACTGGTTTCTTCTTTTGTTTGGGGAATGTCGTAGTACCTGTTATTGCTGGTCGTAGTGGTATAATTCAAGTAACTTAGGGATTTGGATGAATAATAATTGCTAAGTTATATATGTAATGCACATAGTTATTGGTGTAAATAAAAAATTGGGTAATCCATGAGTAATATAATCACTGTAGTAATTAATTGGTGATAGGTAATTCGTGTACTTTAAATTATTAAGTTCGATGGTTATAAGTAATAATCAAATAAAGATTCTACCTCTACCATATTAAATTTAATATTAGGTAAACAAAGTGATTATTTTAATAACGAGTCAGTAATATACAAAATGGGTTATTAAACTATAGTCAGAGAGAAATCACTCACATCAAACCTAAATAGCATAATGAAAATAAATAAAGTTCGAAACATTATATAGTCGAATAAAATAAAATAATTATATTAATAATATTCATGAATTAAAATAAAACAAATTATTTTAAATAATTTGATTGAATAAATTAATTAATTAAATTGCTGTAAATAATAGTAGCGATTAAAAATTATAACCGTCAGCTAAATCATCAAGATCGAGGTTAAGTAATTATCACTGCAAAAGAAAATTAAATACTTATTTATTAGTAATAATTATTTTATCAACTATTAGGTATTAATAATGATTTAGATAATTAATTTAAAATGTAAAGTAGGACTTAAATGATTATATCAGATAAATTATTAATTATCTCACTAGATTTGTTGAGAATTTAATATTTAAAATTTTTGAATTGTGACATGATATGTTGTCAAAATTTTAATAATGATATATATATTAGACATTTAGTTGTATGCATTTCTACTCGAATAAAATTATATTTATGTATAATTTTATATTCTCGTTCAAATTATGATCATTGGTCGCAGCTGCGAGTGCAAAATATCAAGGTCCGTATACTCATTTGAAATGTTGTACTTTCCCTTGTTGGCAGCCTTGGTCGGCCTGAGCCCAGATTCGACCACCATGCGCTGTAACGCAATCGAGGTCAAAGAATTGACTCAGTCTAACACGGGCCCGCACCTTTAAAGTTACTAAGTGTGTCTGTATAATTATTTGAAATATTGTATTGTTCGTATAATCCTTTCCCTGGATGGTATAAGATTTGGAAGTCATAGTCCTTCAAATATTCTATCCACCGCCTCTGTCGAAGGTTATGGTCATTCTGGGTGAAGATATACTTCAAACTCTTGTGATCAATGAAGACTTTGAACTGGGCTCCATACAAGTAGTGTCTCCAAATCTTCAGGGAAAAACCACTGCTGCCAGTTCCTAGTCACGGGTTGCATAATTTTTCTCATGAATCTTCAATTGACAAGAGGCATAGGCCACCGCCTTACCTTTTTGCATAAGGACGCATCCTAAACCCAACCGAGACGCATCACTGAAGAGTACGAATCCTTCATAGACTACGAATCTTTCAAGACTGGTGCAGTTGTTAAACTCTTATTTAGAGACTTGAAACTCTCCTCACACTTACTACACCATTCAAACTTGACCCCCTTCCTTGTCAGTTTGGTCATCGGCGATGCTGCGAAGGAGTAGTCTTTAATGAATTTCCTATAGTAACCTGCTAAACCAAGGAAGCTTCTCATATCAGTGACTAACTTAGGTTGTTGCCAATCAGTGACTGCTTTCACTTTTGATGGATCCACTTGGAACTGGTAGCAGTAGTTTTTGCCCTGAAGATTTGGAGACACTACTTGTATGGAGCCCAGTTCGAAGTCTTCACTGATCACAAGAGTTTGAAGTATATCTTCACCCAGAATGACCTTAACTTTTGGTAGAGGCGATGGATAGAATATTTGAAGGACTACGACTTCCAAATCTAATAGCATCCAACAAAAGCGAATGTGGTAGCCGACCTGTTGAGTCGGAAGGGCAAAGTGGACAAAAGTCAGTGGCTAGCTAGACTTTAGGCCATGTCAGTAGATGCGGTAGCTATCAACACGGTGGAGCAACTAACAGGCTTACTGACAAATTTGGTTGTTTCCAATGATTTAGTTGATCATGTTAAGCTAGCACAAATGGGTGATGAGGAGCTGAATAAAATGTTGGACAAGATTCCTGATATTGTAGTTGATTCAAATAGTGTTATCATATTTAGAGGAAGGTTGTGTGTATCCAATGATAATACACTGAAGCGGAATATCTTGGAGGAGGCTCATCGCTCAAAGTTCTCGATACACCTGGAGTTACTAAAATGTATCAGAATTTAAAGTGAACCTATTGGTGGATAGGGATGAAGAGGGATGTTGTGTATTTTGTCTCTAAGTGTTAGACTTGCCAATAGATCAAAGCCAACATCAACTACCTGTAGGACTATTACAACCTTTAGAAATACCAACGTGGAAATGGGAGTGTGTCACATGCGATTTATTTTCAAAGCTCCCAAGAACTCAAAAGAAGCATGACTCCATATGGGTAGTTGTGGACCGACTAGCTAAGGTAGCTCACTTCATACCCATGAAATCAATGAGAACGGTAGAATGCCTGGTAAAATTATATGTTGACAATAGTATCAAATTGCATGGGATTTCGAAGGAGATAGTCTCTGACCATGATCCCCTATTCACCTCACATTTCTGGGAAGTTTTCCAAAAAGCCATGGGAACTCAAATTAAGTTGAGTACAGCATATCAACCCCAAACTGATGGTTAGAGTGAGAGGACTAATCAAACTTTGGAAGAATTGTTAAGAGTTTGCATTCTTGGCTAGGGAGGTGACTGGGAGAAATACTTAGCCTTGGCGAAATTCACTTACAATAACTCTTACCAAGATAGTATAGGGATGGCACCATTTGAAGCCTTATACGGTAGGCCTTGCAGATCTCCATCGTGCTAGCTTGAGTATACCGAAGCAAGTATAGTCGGGCCAGAGATGGTGAGGGAAGCAACTGAAAAGGTGAAACTCATTCAGCAAAGACTTACGGCAGCTCAGGATCTACAAAAGAGTGATGTTGATACATGAAGGAAGGACCTAGGGTTCCAAGTTGGGGAGTTTGTGTATCTAAAGACATCTCCTACAAAGGGGGTGATCAGATTTAAAATATCAGGGAAGTGGAAGCCAAGATTCATAGGACCGTTTCCAATCCTGGATCGAGTTGGGAATTGTGCATATTAGCAATGCCAACAAGCCTAGCTGGAGTACACAATGTTTTCCATGTGTCAATGCTAAAGAAATATGTACGGGATGAGGATCATATCATCACAAATTTTGAAGACTCAGAGGTACAATCAAATTTACCTTACAAGGAAAAGCCAATGTGCATCTTGGCAAGAGAAATAAAGACACTTAGGAACAAGGAAATTCCTTTGGTAAAAGTATTGTGGAAAAATCAGGGGTCAGAGGAAGCTACATGGGAGACTGAACAAGAAATGGCAAGGAAATACCCTAGCCTATTTGTGGCATAGGAGCTTTATATTGTAGTAGCATGAACTGATCCTGAATAAAAATAAATAAAGTTAATCATAATTGTTATGTTGCCCGTTATGATATTTTGGGGACGAAATATTTCCAAGTTGGGGTGATTGTAAAAACAATGGAAAAAAAATTTTAATATATTCGACTCGGGCAGGGAAGGATCTAACGTTAGAAAATTAATATTAATTATATTATATTCTTTACCCGGTTAAGTCTACCTGGTTAAATATTTTATTCTTTTCCCGGTTACCCGGTTAAAGGAATAAAATATGGGTGTTGCCATTTTTGGTGAAGGAACGTCATTTTTCATTTTATATATTGTGAGGGGGCGTCATTACGCTCTCATCTTCTTCTCCCCTTCCTTACCGGAGCCGTCATCTTCCCTGCTTGGGTAACCTTCCTATCTCCCTAATCTTAGTTTTCATGCATTTCTTAATCACAATGCTAAATTCTATTGCTTCATCAATTCATGATCATCATGTAAAGTTCTGCTAATTCCTCCATTCATGGGTGTCATGTAAACTGGCTGCAGTTTCACAAATTCAAGATCATTTTGTTGTGTTGTTGCTTCATCAACATGCTATGCTATGTAATTAGTTAAATTAGGATAAGGGAATTGCAGTCTCTAGTGTCTTAGGAGTCTAGGATGGGGTTTGGAGGGTGGACAACGCTGTGGGTGTTTTCAGGCATCCATGCCAGTCCGTCGGCCAAGATTTACGCCGTGCATGCTCATAGCGCTTGGCCTTGACATTGGTTTGTCGTGCAGGGAGAAGGGAAGAGTTTCCGGTGGTGCTGCTGGCCGGAAGGAGTTCAATTTGCAGTCCCGGCAGTGCTATTGGCCAGGAGTCCCGCCTTGTTGCAGAACAGAGTGGGACATGGATAGTTGCTGAAAGGCACAAGCTTTAGGCTTCCAATTGGATTGGTAGGGAAGGGAAGCAGTTAGGGAAGGAAGTGATCTGGTTTTGGGTTGAAGAAGAAGATGCCAAGACTGGTTTTGGGTAGGAAGGTCACCTTGGATAGCTGCTGTAAAACGTGGACATTAGGCTTCATCTTTGGCTGTTTTAATTTGTTGTTGATGCTTGATTAGGATGTTTGGATGGTTGTTAAATTAGGTTGCATAGGGAAGAAGAAGAAGGGTGTGATCTGAGTTGTGCCAAGGACAAAGCTGGAAGAAGAGAAGGGCCAACCGGAAGAAGAAGAAGGGCCAACCGGAAGAAGAGGAAGAAGCTCATGGTGGCAAATCTAAAAATATGGGTTGACTCGATACCAACTCGAGTTAAAAACAAAACTAATTCGTAATAAATCATTAAAAAAATTATTCTAGTGGGTTATGGGTTAAAGATAATAAACTAACTAATTATTAGATGAAATCAACCTGGACATAAGTAATAAAAATACACTAATGATAAACGGTCGATAATTAATCGGTACACAACAAGCGATTATATTAAATCGGGCACTGATAAGTAATTAATAAAATAAAGATTTTACCTTTACTATATTAAATTTAATATTAGGTAAATAAAGTGATTATTTTGATAACGAGTTAGTAATATATAAAAGGTTGTTAAACTATAGTCGGGTAGCGATCACTAGCGTCGAAGCATAATGAAAATAAATAAGGTTCGAAATTTTATTGAGTCGAATAATTTAAAATAATTGTATTAATAATGAATAAGGATAGCTATTAAAGATTTAAAACCGTAAACTAAATTGTCAAGATTGTAGTTAAGTAATTATCATCTCAAAAGAAAATATACTAATAATAGTAATTAAATATTTGTTTATAACTTCATAATTATTTTATTATTTGTTAAGTGTTAATTATGATCTAGACTACTAAGGTAAAGTTGGATTTAAATGATTATATCACATGAATAGTTTAATATTTAATATTGTTGAAATTTAATAGTGATATATATATTAGTCATTTAGTTGCATGAATTTCTACTCGAATAAAATTATACTTATGTATAATTTTATGTCCTCGATCAGATTAGGATCATTGGTCGAAGCTGCAAGTTCGAAATACCCAGGTCCGTATAATTATTTAAAATGTTGTATTTTCCCTTGTGTACAACCTGGTCAACTCTGAACCCAGATTCGACCACCATGTACCGAGTGCAACTGGGGTCAAGGAATTGACTCAGTCTGACACGGGCTACGATCTTCATAATCCAATTACGAACATGGTGGATTGGACTTACTAGGAGATAACGGACATAGCGGATTGGACTTGCCAGCCAGTAATGGACATGATGGACCGACCCATCAGCCAATAAATTGGACATGGCGAATTAGACTCGCTAGCCAATTACGGACATGGTGGATTGGACTCAGCTGATAATAGACATGGCAGATTGGACTCGCCAGCCGGTAATGGACATGATGGACTGACTGTAAAACCCCGAAAAAAATAATTAGGTTATTTTACTTAAGGTTTTATAAATCTTAAACGAACCATAAATAATATTTAATTAAATAAATTCTTAAGAATCTATATCATTTATAACTCATTCGTATTCACTTAATTATAAGTTTTAGACTTTTCATTATCACACAAATGATACAGTAATGAGTGATTACGTTCTTTTCTCTAAAATTTAATTTATTGACTTCTTAAATTCCACACATATTAATAAAATTTAATATAATGACTTCTTGATTTCCACACATATTATTCTACATAAAGGAGAGTTCTATTGTTAAATAAAACATCCTATAGATAGGTCGTGAGAACATTTGACACACATAGGGAAGACTTTAGGATTATTTCTTATAGTTACAGGTTCTTCACCAAATTTTCAGGTTCGTATAATTATTTAAAGTATTGTATTGTCCATATAATTATTTAAAATGTTGTATTGTCGGTATAATTATTTAAAATATTATATTTTCCTTTGTGGACAACCTGGTCAGCCTAAGCCCAGATTTGACCACCATGCACCGAGTCCAACTGGGGTCAAAGAATTGACTCAGTCTGACATGGGCTATGCCCATCATAATCTAATAATGGACATGTTAGATTGGACCTGATAGCCATAATACAATAAATTGGACATGGCGGATTAGACTTGCCAGTTGATAATGGACATGATGGACTGACCAATTAGCCAATAAATTGGACATGGTGGATGGGATTTGCCAGCTAATTACGGACATGGTGGATTGGACTCACCAACCGATAACGGACATGGAGGATTGGACTCGCCAGCCGGTAATGGTCATAATGGACTGACCCATCAGCCAATCAATTGGACATGGCTGATTGGACTTGGCAGCCAATTACGAACATGGTGGACTGACCCATTAGCCATAGATGGACATGGTGGACTGACCCATCAACCAACTAATGGACATGATGGATTGGACCCACCAGCCGATAACAGGCATGGTGGATTGGACCCACCAGCCGATAACAGACATGGTGGATTGGACCCACCAGCCGATAATGGACATGAGCGACTGACTCATCGCCAATAAATTGGACATGGCGGATTGGGCATGCCTGCCAATTACGGACATGGTGGACTGATCCATCAACCAACTAATGGACATGGCGGATTAGACTCGCTAGCCAATTACAAACATGGTGGACTGACCCATTAGCCAATAGATGGACATGGTAGACTGGCCCATCAGCCAACTAATGGACATGGTGGATTCGACTCACCAGCTGCTAACGGACATGGTTGATTGGACTCACCAGCCGATAACGGACATGGTGGATTGGACTCACCAGCCAATAAAGGACATGTCGGATTGGACTTGCTAGCCGGTAATGGACATGATAGACTGACCCATCAGCCAATAAATTGGTCATGGCGGATTAGACTTGCCAGCCAATTACGGAAATGGTGGATTGGACTCACCAGCTGATAACAGACATGGCGGATTAGACTCGCCAGCCGGTAATGGACATGATGGACTGACTGTAAAACCCCGAAAAAAATAATTAGGTTATTTTCTTTAGGGTTTTATAAATCTTTAACGAACCATAAATAATATTTAATTAAATAAATTCTTAAGAATCTATATCATTTATAACCCATTCGTATTCACTTAATCGTAAGTTTTTGACTTTTCATTATCACAAAAATGATACAATAATGAGTGATTACATTCTTTTCTCTAAAATTTAATGTAATGATTCCTTAAATTCCACACATATTAATAAAATTTAATATAATGACTTCTTGATTTCCACACATATTATTTTACATAAAGGAGAGTTCTATTGTTAAATAAAACATCCTATAGATAGGTCGTGAGAACATTTGACACACATAGGGGAAGACTTTAGGAATATTTGTTATAGTTACAGGTTCTTCATCAAATTTTCAGGTCCGTATAATTATTTAAAATATTGTATTGTCCGTATAATTATTTAAAATGTTGTATTGTCCATATAATTATTTAAAATATTGTATTTTCCTTTGTAGACAACCTTGTCAGCCTGAGCCCAGATTTGATCACCATACACAGAGTCCAACCGGGTCAAGGAATTGACTCAGTCTGACAAGGGCTATGCCCATCATAATCCAATAATGGATATGTCAGAATGGACCTGACAGCCATAATATAATAAATTGGACATGGCAGATTAGACTCGCCAGTTGATAATGGACATGTTGGACTAACCAATTAGCCAATAAATTGGACATGGTGGATGGGATCCGCCAGCTAATTACAGACATGGTGGATTGGACTCACCAACCGATAACGGACATGGCGGATTGGACTCGCCAGCCGGTAATGGACATGATGCACTGACCCATCAACCAATCAATTAGACATGCTAGATTGGACTTGCTAGCCAATTACGGACATGGTGGACTGACCCATTAGCCAATAGATGGACATGGTGGAATGACCCATCTGCCAACTAACGGACATGATGGATTGGACCCACCAGCCGATAACAGACATGGTAGATTGGACCCACCAGCCAATAACGGATATGGCGGATTGGACTCACAAGCCGATAATGGACATGATGGACTGACCAATCAGCCAATAAATTGGACATGGCGGATTGGACTCGTCAGCCAATTACGGACATGGTGGACTGACCAATTAGCCAATAGATGGATATGGTGGACTGATCCATCAGCCAACTAATGGACATGGCAGATTGGACTCGCTAGCTAATTACGGACATGGTGGACTAACCCATTAGCCAATATATGGACATGGTGAACTGGCCCATCAGCTAACTAATGGATATGGTGGATTGGACTCACCTACCGCTAACGGACATAGTGGATTGGACTCACCAGCCGATAACAGCATGGTGGATTGGATGCACCAGCCGATAACGGACATGGCAGATTGGACTTGCCAGCCAATAATTGACCTGATGGACTGACCTATCAGCCAGTAAATTGGACATGGCGGATTGGACTCGCCAGCAAATTATGGACATGGTGGATAGGACTCACTAGCTGATAATGGACATAGCGGATTGGACTCGCCAGCCAATTACGGACATGGTGGACTAACCCATTAGCCAATAGATGGATATGGTCGACTGATCCATCAGCCAACTAATGGATAGAGTGGATTGGACTCACCCGCTATAACGGACATCACGGATTGGACTCGCTAGCCGATAATGGACATGATGGACTGACCCGTCAGCCAATAAATTAGACTTGCCAGATTGGACTCGCCAGCCAATTATGGACATGGTGGACTGGACTCACCAGCCGATAACAGACATGGCAGATTGGACTCTCCAGCCGGTAATGGACATGATGAACTTACCCATTTGCGAATAAATTGGACATGGCGGATTGGACTCACCAACCAATTACGGACATGGTAGACTGACCCATTAGCCAATAGATGGACATGGTGGAATGACCCATCAACCAACTATTGGAAATGGTGGGTTTGACTCACCAGCAGATTACAGACATGGCGGATTTGACTCACCAGCTGATAATGGACATGGCGGACTGGACTCGCTAGTCGATAATGGACACGATGAACTGACCAATCAGCAAATAAATTGGACGTGGCAGATTGGACTCGCCGGCAAATTTTAGGCATGGGCGATAGGCCTCACAAACCGGTAACAGACATGGCCGATTTGACTCGCCAGCCAGTAATAGACATTGTCTACTGACCCATCAACAATAAATTAGACAGGGCAAATTGGACTCGCTAGCCAATTACAGACATGGTGGACTGACCAATTAGCGAATTAATGGACAAGGTGGACTGACCCATGAGCCAACCCATCAGCTAATTGGACTCACCAGCTGGTAACGAACATGGTAGATTAGACTCGCTAGCCGATAATTTACATGATGGACTGACCCATCAGCCAATAAATTGGACATGGCAGATTGGACTCGCCCACAAATTACGGACAAGGTGGATTGGACTCACCAGCCGATAATGGACATGGCGGATTGGACTCGCCAGCTGGTAATAGACATGATGGACTGGCCCATCAGCTAATAAATTGGACATGTAACACCCCGTTTCGGCTCACCCGTGAACCGACCCAGAAATGTCACCGGCGACCGAACCGTTCGCTAATCTACTAGATTCGGTTAAGCCGACCCGGATCTACTCTCGGCGTCTCAAAATGGAGATGCAAATATAAAATGCTTGAATGGGAACAATTGGATTCTAACGGAGTCCTACATGCATGCCATGACGTGCAAGCAAAGACAAGACAAAACAACAAATGAGAAACCAAAAGAAAATATATACTATTTTATGAAAATACGATAACACATAACAATCTACCATGACATTCAATCATTATCTCATTCGTTTTTACCTAAGCCGAGTTTGAACTCCAAGGCTCCCTACTCATTCATATTTATCAATTCGTTTCATAACAAGTAATTCATTCAAGCAAACACATCAAAATTATCATTTACATAACAATAACACACCATCATTATACGTTACACGCGGCAGGTACATGTGTGCGCGGTTCCGTGCTGCTCCTCCGCAGTCCCGACAGCTTTCATCGCTCGCATTCCTCACCTACATATATATAGAAAAACCGTCAGTAACGAGTGTTACCGGCCTGGAAAATAACTAATATCAATCTGGCACAGGAGAGCAAACTCTCCTGTTGAATCAAAACCATATACTTCCTCAAGAACTCTCATCAGGGCACATACGGGAGCCGTCGCCCTCGGGTCGACAACGTCCCCCTTTCTTTCTCATTCTCATACCTTGGCCATTTCTCTATCGCTTCTCACATCAAATTTCATTCCTTACCGCCCTTTGCACCTTCCATATTACTCCTAGGCTTGAGCACAAAGGTCGTCGCCTCGGGTTGACAACGTCCCCTTTCTTTCTCATTCTCATACCTTGGCCATTTCTCTATCACTTCTCGCACCAAATTTCATTCCTTACCGCCCTCTGCACCTTCCATATTACTCATATCCTTGAGCACATAGGCCGAGCACTTTCAAGCAGTCGCCTTCAGTACCCTTTGAACCACAAGTCTAGACATGCGCTGCATTGCAGTACCCGTAAACCTCCACACTTCTCCGGGTTTGAGGAACTCAAAGGTGGAGTTGTCCGGATCCTTCGGGAACGAAGTGGGTTCTCCCCAGCTCCAGAGCCCGCTCTTCCGAGCACACGCCCTATCTGAAGACGTGGCCGCAAGTAACCCTCATCCCATCTCTCACCGAAAACACGAAAACTATACATATATAGGCATGGGTTGGGATTTATACAATAGGCCCGAAGGCAACTTGAGCTGGATCTGAAGTTCGAAAACAAACTCGAGGGATCTCATCCTCGAGGGTTATTAATCCGAAAAAAGGAACTGTTGGCTAAATGGCCCGAGTTAAGTGGGATCCGATAAAACTCCACTTAACTCGTCCTGCACATGATAAATCAAATACACAATAGAGTAGCGTAAAAACAGAGAACGAGTCCTAAACGGACCTGGTAGAAGCTCCAAACGGGTCCACGCGCCTAGGCGGCGAGCTCCTACACCGTACCTACACAATCAAGCTAAAACCTAACGCCCGCATGATGAATCACACATCCTATAGCATGCACACACAATCAACACAATCACGCATCAATCAACACACATCAACCTATATCAATTCTAGCAAGTCTACTTAGGCTAGTTTGCATTAGATCATGATCATTACCTAGTTACCCTAATTAGTTTCTTAACCTCCATTTTTAACACCACTCAATCAAACAAATTTCATATTTTATCCTTAATCAAATCTACATTTATATATATTATTATAACACACAATTCACCAATCCTAGCATGCAATTCTAATAATCAATACTTTCAAATAATTAAGTTAAAATAAATTATACCTCGCGTCGTCGAAAATCGGCGACGGCTAGGGTTTCCGTTTCGTGGCTCGAAACTCGAATTCGGCACCTAGCAGCGTCCGAAGTCCGATTAGATTGGACCGGGTGCGTTCGGCGGATGATCCGGTGAATTTCCCACGAATCCAATTTTCTGGCGGTTCCGGCGGTTTTCCGGCGAGTGTCGGCAGTTTTCGGTGGATTCCGATGATTTTCCGGCGATGGTTCGGGATGGGGCAATCAGGGGGTCTATCGGCACCAGCTCGACGAGCTTGGTCCGATGGTGGTGTCAAACAAAGCAGCCGAGGTGGCGATGGCTATCGGCGGCGGCGTTGAAAACTGGCGATGGCGGCGGCGTGCTCCGATCGGGGCTGCGGCCGGCCTCGATGGCACTCGGGATTGGTGGGGGAAACGTCGACGACGGCGAGAGGGTGGGACTAGTGGTCACAGCAGCGGCGACGACGACCGAACAACGGTAGAATCCGGCCCGGAGTGGCGACAGCCGAGGCGGCTTCGTAGCATCGCGGCGGCGCAGCAAGGCGGAGCGGCGTCAATCGGCGGCGGCGGCTGCTGCACACAGCGGCGAGGGTTTTGTGAGGGTAAGTGTCGGGAGGGGGAAAATATACTCTAGTGGCAGTTTCGTAATTAAGTATTGACTCGATTCCTACTCGAGTCAAAATAATAGCTAGTTCGTCATAAATTCTAAAAAAATCTAGAAAAATATGAAAAATCCCATAAAATAAAACAAACACAAAAAATCCAAATGGCATGCTCTATAACTAATAACCCACCCGAATATAATCCAACGCGTCCTAATGCATTATTCGGCCTCAAACTATTATACGATCAAATAAAAATAACAATCAATACTGTATACCTCCATATACTTGATAACCCATTTTTGATCATCTTTTTGATGTTATCATCGTACACTTGAGCATACATGACCCTCATTGCTCATAAATGTACATGACCCTCATCGCTCATAAAAATAACATGTTCCTCATCTAAATGTACATGTTGGCGTAGTACCTGGTAGTGAAGCTGGTTGCTCAAAAACTCCAGGTATCGCTTCCTCATCTCAT
>JAURVB010013127.1:0-22362 GCA_033002965.1 Piper betle | reverse complement strand
TGGCGGATTCCGGCGATGGTTCGGGATGGGGCAATCAGGGGGTCTATCGGCACCAGCTCGACGAGCTTGGTCCGATGGTGGTGTCAAACAAAGCAGCCAAGGCGGCGATGGCTGTCGGTGGCGGCGTTGAAAACTGGCAGCTGCAGCGGCGGCGTGCTCCGATCGGGGCTGCGGCCGGCCTCGATGGCGCTTGGGATTGGTGGGGAAGCGTCGGTGACGGTGAAAGGGTGAGACTGGTGGTCACAACAACGGCGACGGTAACCGAACGACGGCAGCATCCGGCCCAGAGTGGCGACGGCCGAGGCAGCTTCGTGGCATCGCGGCGGCACGCCGGCCGGCGATCGGTGGCCGGGGTCGATCAAGGCGGCACGGGGACGGCGCGGCAAGGCGGAGCGGCGTCGATCGGCGGCGGCGGCGACTGCACACAGCGGCGAGGGTTTTGTGAGGGTAAGTTTCGGGAGGGAGAAAAATACCCTCAATGGCAGTTTCGTAATTAAGCATTGACTCGATTCCTACTCGAGTTAAAATAATAGCTAGTTCGTCATAAATTCTAAAAAAAATCTAGAAAAATATGAAAAAAATCCCATAAAATAAAACAAACACAACAAAATCCAAATGGCATGCTCTATAACTAATAACCCACCCGAATATAATCCAACGCGTCCTAATGCATTATTCGGCCTGAAACTATTATACAATCAAGTAAAAATAATAATCAATACTGTATACCTCCATATACTTGATAACCAATTTTTTTATCATCTTTTAGACGTTATCATCGTACACTTGAGCATACATGACCCTCATCGCTCATAACTCACAGCTGGCCTCAACTCAGCTAGCAGTCCATGAAGCTGACTCGACTCGAACCGACGGTTGAACCGATTGGTTCACTCCCGTAAAACTCTGACTCGAGTCACGGGTTTTACAGGACATGCATATTGGACTCGCCAGCAAGTTACAGACATGGTGGACTGACCCATTAGCCAATAGATGGACATGGTGGATTGGACTCACCAACCGAAAATGGACATGGTGGATTGGACTTACCAGCGGAAAACAGACATGGCGGATTGGTCTTGCCAGCCGATAATTGACATAATGGGCTGACCCATCAGCCAATAAAGGGTGCTTTCTCCCTCTCGACACCTTCCCCCTCCCGAAACCCTTGCTGCCCTTGACATTGCCGCCACCGTCGCCGCCGTTGCCGACGTCGCACTGCCGCCGATCAACGCTGCCCCGCCCCGCCGTGCTGCCACGACCAACCCCGGCCACGATCTTGCAGCCGCGACGTACCCTTTGTCAATTCGCTGCCGTCCAGGCCACACCGCTGCTGCCGTGACTCCAATGACTACCCCCTTGACCTCCCCGACGTTTCCCCCTTACCTAGCACCGCGGTCAAAGCCGACCGTGAGCCTGATCAGAATGGCCGACCGCCCCGACCGAACTCAACGCTGCTGCCGGCGGTCATCGCTGCCACAGCCGTCCTTGCTGTCACCACCATTGGTACGAGCTCGCCGAGCGAGCGCTACTCCTTACCTCGATTGCCCAGCCGGAACAGTCGCCGAAAAACCGCCAGGACAGTTGCCGGAAAACTGCCGAAAGTCGCCGGAAATTTGGATTCATCGAAATTAGTCAGAAATCACCTTATCTTCCGCCGAATCCTTCCGATCGAACCCTATCGAACTTCGGACGCCATAGGGTGTCGATTCGAGCCACGAATCCCGCGAGGTATAATTTATTTTAACTTAATTATTTAAAAGTATTGATTATTAGAATTGCATGCTAGGATTGGTGAATTGTGTGCTATAATTTTATATATATATATATATATATATATATATATATATATGTAGAATTGATTAAGGATAAAATATGAAATTTGTTTGATTGAGTGGTGTTAAAAATGAAGGCTAAGAAACTAATTAGGGTAACTAGGTAATGATCATGATCTAATGCAAACTAGCGTAAGTAGACTTGCTAGAATTGATATAGGTTGATGTGTGTTGATTGATGCGTGATGGATGTATGTGTGATGTAGGATGTATGACTGCATCATGAGCGGGCGTTAGTATTTTGTTTTGATGTGTAAGTACGGAGTAGGAGCTTGTCGTCTTGGCACGAGGACATGCTTGGAGCTTTTACCAGGTCTGTTTAGGACTCGTTCTTTCTTTTACACTATTCTACTGTGTATTTGATTTATTACATGCAGGACGTGTTAAGTGGCATTTTATCGGATCCTACTTAACTCAGGCCATTTAGCCAACAGTTTTCTGGATTAATAACCCTCGAGGATGAGATCCCTCAAGTTTGTTTTTGAACTTCAGATCCAGCTCACGATGCCTTCGGGCCTATTGTATAAATCCCAACCTAGACCTATATATATGTATAGTTTTCGCGTTTTCAGTGAGGGATTGAATGAGGGAAATCCGACTACCGTGCTACGTGAGCGGGCACGTGTGAGTCGATAGTGGGCTCTGGAATGGTGTGCAGGCCGTTTCATTCCTGAGGGATCCTGACAACTCCACCTTTGAGTTCCTCAAACCCGGAGAAGTGTGGAGGTTCACGGGTACTGCAATGCAGTGCATGTCTAGACTTGTGGTTTCAAAGGGTACTGAAGGCGCATGCCTGAGAGTATTCGGCCCCTCTACTCAGGTCCAGGAGCAATACGAAGGGCATAGAGGGCTAAGACAAATGAGAATGAATTCCTGCAGAAGAGATAGATGTAATGGCCAATGAAAGAGAATGATATGGAAAGGGGATGTTGTCAGCCCGATGGCGACGGCTCCCTTATATGCCCTGATGAGAGTTCTTGAGGAAGTATATGGTTTTGATTCAACAGGAGAGTTTGCTCTCCTATGCCAGATTGATATTAGTTATTTTCCTGGCCGATAACACTTGTTACTGACAGTTTTTCTATATATATGTAGGTGAGAAATGCGAGGCTGTCAGGACTACAGAGGAGCAGCACGGAACCGTGCACACATGTACCTATCATGTGTAATGTATAATGATGGTGTGTTATTGCTACGTGAATGAGAATTTTGATGTGTTTGTTTGGATGAATTGCATATTATGAAACGAATGGATAAATGTGAATGAGTAGGGAGCCTTGGAGTTCAGACTTGGCTCGGATGAAAACAAATGAGATAATGATGGGATGCCATGGTAGATTGTTATGTATTATATTGTCTTGATAAAATGTTTATATACCCTTGTTGTGGACAAGTTGGCCCTTATTGCTCTTTTAGGGGAAACTCTGTCCGTTTTTTGTAGTAGTATATATTTTCTTTTGGTTTCTCATTTATTGTTTTGTCTTGTCTTTGCTGCACGTCATGGCATGCACGTATGACTCCGTTAGAACCCAATTGTTCTCATTCATGTATTTCGTGTTTGCATCTCCATCTTGAGTCGCTGAAGGCATTCCGGGTCTACTTAACCGAATCTAGTAGATTAGCGAATGGTTCCGTTGCCGGTGACATTTTTAGGTCGGTTCATGGGTGAGCTGAAACAAGGTGTTGCAGGGTGGACTGACCCATCAGCCAATAAATTGGACATGGAGGATTGGACTCGCAAGCCAATTTCTAATATGGTGGATTGGACTCACCAGCCGATAACGGACATGGCGAATTGGACTCGCCAGCCAATTATGGACACGGTGGTCTAACCCATCACCATATATATGGACCTGGTGAATTGACCCACCAGCCAACTAATGGACATGGTGGATTGGACTCACCAGCCGATAACGGACATGGTGGATTGGACTCGCCAGCCGGTAATGGACATGATGGACTAACCCATCAGCCAATAGATGGACATGGTGGACTTACGCATCAGCCAACTAATGGACATGGTGGACTGAACCATCAGCTAATAAAATGGACATGTTCGAATGGTCACAACTGCCAATATTATAGATAATGATAGAGAGTTTATGGACTTGTTTTATTTAATTATACGACTTAGTGGTTAATCACTAACAAGGAATTGCCTCCACAGGTTAGCAGCTGGAACTAAAGTCTAAGAGATGACAGGGTGGTTCTTCTACCAACTGAGGTGGTGAGCGGACTTCTCTTTTTACTTTTTTGTGTTATAAATGTGGCTATGGGAAATGGTCCAAGATTGTGGGATAATTACTTCATGTTTTATCATTTGAAAAATAAGTTCTTTTGAGTTAGAAATGCTAGACTTTTTTGCTTTCATATTATTCATGTAACCTTTTAAGTAGCACCCGGTCTGGTTAGGACTGGTTGTTATAGGGTTGGTTTTGTTAAATTTCTAGTAACACCCAGCCAGCAAGGCCCACAATATCGTGAAAAATAGCGGGTCATTATATTTACGAATCTCAGAAAAACCTAAGAGATAAATTACTAATCTCAAAATGACCTTAAAGATAATTATTAAAAGACTTGTGAAACGATAATATAAAATGGGTGAAATGATAATAGGGATTATATTGACTTGTTTCATTTAATTATTTAGCTTAGCGGTTTTATCACTAACGTGGAATTGCCTCTGCAGGTGAGCAGCTATGGACTGAAGAATAGAAGTGTGGTTGGAAATTCTTTTACCAACCTAGGTATGGTGAAATGATAATAAAAAAATTGGACTTCCTTATTATTCTCCTGTGCTATAAACGTGGCTATGGGAAACGGTCCAAGACTGTGGGATGGTTATTTTATATTTAGAGAAAATGATTTTTTATTATGATTTATATTATATGTTGCGAGACTTATTTGCTATATTTAAATTCATGTTCTGAAATGCTACATTTACATTAACTATATTTTTTAAGTAACACCCGGTCCAGTTCGGCCGGGTCGTTACAGGTCAGTATCAGAGCCTGTAACGACCTCGCCCAAAGTGCAACGTATGGGCCTAAGTCCATTCTTCAAAATGGTTAACCCAAGTTAAAGATCTACAGTCCATTCCCACTTGTAAACATGATCTTCTCGCAGTAGGTATTAGATGTGGGACTAAGTTGAGGGATCTCACAATCCACCCACCTTAGAAATTTTTGTCCCCGAAATTCCTACCCATGGCCCATTGCTAGCCCCATCCCACGACCATATTTTGGCCTAGGACCGATAGCCAAGCCAACGTCCCTAGTCCAGTAATCTAGCCCACCATCTAACACGTATCGAAGTTGCTCTGATACCACCAGTAACTAACCGGCCGAACCAGACCGTGTGTTTCCTAAAAATATAGTTAATGTAAATGTAGCATTCCAGAACATGAATTTAAATAGAGCAAATAAGTCTCACAACATATAATATAACTCATAACAATAAATCATGTTCTCTAAAATATAAAATAAATGTTCCACAGTCTCAGACCGTTTCCCATAGCCACATTTTTAACACCAGAGAATAATAAGGAAGTCCAATTTTTTATTATCGATTCACCATACCTATGTTGGTAAAAGAACCACCAACCACACTTCTATTCTTCAGTCCAATGCTGCTCACCCGTGGAGGCAATTCCACGTTAGTGATAAAACCACTAAGCTGCATAATTAAATGAAACAAGTCAATATAATCCCTATTATCATTTCACTCATTTTAATTATTATTATTACACAAGTCTTTAGTAATTATATCTCAGGTCATTCTGATATTAGTAATTTGTCTCTCAGGTCATTCTGAGATTTGTAAAAGTCATCTCTCGGCTCATTCTAAGATTAGAAATCGTCTCCCAACTCATTCTGAGATTAGGTGGCATCCCAATTCATTTTGAGATTAGTCATGGTCACCCAGTTCATTCTGAGATTAGAAATTGTCCTCTAAGCTCATTCTGAGATTAGGTGGTCTCTCAATTCATTTTGAGATTAGTCATGGTATCCCAGTTCATTCTGAGATTAGAAATTTTCTCCCAGCTCATTCTTAGATTAGGTGGTCTCCCAATACATTTTGAGATTAGTCATAGTCTCCTAGTTCATTCTAAGATTAGAAATTGTCCCCCACTCATTCTGAGATTAGTGTCGACAAGGCTACCGGTTTGGGAAAATACAAAATTTCATATAGTTATACTAGTTGGGGAAATACAACATTTTATATAATTATACCAGTTTGGGAAAATACAACATCTCAAATAATTATACAAACTATATAGCATTTCAAATGATTATACGGACTATACAACATTTCAAATGATTATACGGACATGGATATTTCATACTTGCAGTTGCGACCAACGATCCTAATCTGAATGAGAACATAAAATTATACATAAGTATAATTTTATTCGTATAGGAATGGATGCAGCTAAATATCTAATATATATATCATTTTCGAAGATATTAAATATTAAATTGTCAACAAATCCAGTGACATAATTAATTATTCATGTGACATAATTATTTAAGTCCTACTTTACATTTTACATTAATTATCTATATCATAATTAACAATTAACAAAAAAATAAATTAATTATTAATTCATAAACAAGTATTTAATTATTATTATTAGTATATTTTCTTTTGAGATAATAAATTTTCGTGCAATAATTAGTTTAGTAACATGACCAATAACCCATTAAAATGATTATTTTTAAAGATTTATTACGAGTTCGTATTATTTTTTAACACGAGTCGGCATCGAGTCGACCCATATTTATAAAATTGCCACCTTTCTGCTTCTTCCTCCCATCGCCATTCTTCTCTTCTCCAAAAACAGGTTCATCCTTTTCGGCCAATCCTTATCTTGGCACCCAATTGAACCAACATGTAAACATCCCAACAAAGCATCAACAACAAGATAAAATCAGCAAGCGAGGAAGCCTCATGTGCGTGTTTTACAGCAGCAATCCAAGACGCCGTCCTGCACCAAACAAGGCATGTTCCTCTTCTCCCAGCCTCAAGACCCCTCCTTTCTTGCACCTTGCTCCAATTCGGATGTTCCACGAACTCAAGCTGGCAACAAAACAGGAAAGATTGGCCACCTTTGGACGTTGCATGGAGTATGGTCGTTAACCCCACTTATGCACGTCGCTGCCATGAATTCCGGCGAGAAGGTGGTCTGTAGTGGATTATTCCAGCAGACTGAACTACGAGACGGAACCCATGATGTTGTCGACACAGCACAACTGGCATTTACCCCTCTAAAGCTTCAATTACAGCATCAATTGCACCATGCCACTTCCGTCACCCTTGCAACTCCGCCCCCTCACAGCTGTAATTCCGCCACCCACCGGAAAACTAGAGACGTGGTGAGCCCTCCCTTCGACCCAGCAGCAAGAGAGGTCGTCGGGGTGTGAGGCAGTGCCTTTTAATTATTCTTACAGTAGCCCATCTTGCGAAAGTTTTAGGCTACTCGGCCATGGATGGGATTCCAGTTTCAGTTCAGTTTAGTTATTTTCTTGTTGATTTACAACTTTAATTCCCATGATTAATAAGCTTACTATCAATTAAAAATATGCATGCAAGAAAGTTAAGAAGAGGGAGATAGGAAAGATACCCAAGCAAGGAAGAAACAACGGCAAGGAAGAGGAGAACTAGGCGGCTAAGGTGACGAAGACGCCCCTACACCCGTATGTGAAAAATGACGTCCACTTTCAAATTTATAAAAATGAAAATGACAGATAGGGTATGTGAAAACACCCCTAGAACCATATTTCGCTTAACCGGGTAAAAATATGACACGTACGGTCCTTTACAGACCGCATTCGGTCCTTCCCAGAATGCATTCGAGTCCTTTTTTTTTCACGGTCTTTACAATCTCCCCAACTTGTAAATATTTTGTCCCCGAAATATCATAACGGGCAACAGAACAATCATGATTAATTTTATTTATTTCTTTGAGATCAGTTCATCCTACTACAAATATAAAACTCTTATGCCGCAAACAGGCTAGGGTATTTCCTTGCCATTTTTTGTTCCGTCTCCCATGTAACTTCCTCTGACCCCTTATTTTTCCACAATACTTTTACGAAAGGAATT
Organism: Piper betle; assembly: GCA_033002965.1. Lineage (NCBI taxonomy): Eukaryota > Viridiplantae > Streptophyta > Magnoliopsida > Piperales > Piperaceae > Piper > Piper betle. The sequence continues at coordinate 14,422 of JAURVB010013127.1, read as the reverse complement.
TCCTTGTTCCTAAGTGTCTTTATTTCTCCTGCCAGGATGCGGATCGGCTTTTCCTCATAGGTTTAATTTAATTGTAGCTCTATGTCTTCAAAATTGGTGGTAATGCTAGTCTATATGCACAATTTCCAACTCGATCCAATATTGGAAACGGTCCTATGAATCTTGGACAAATTTGGTTGTCATTTCCAAGTGGTATTAGAGCTACATGTTAGATGGTGGGCTAGACTACTAGAATAGGGACGTTGGTTATGCTGTCAGTCACGGACCAAAATAAGGTCGTGGCATGGGGCTACCAAAGGGCCAAATGTAAGAATTTCAGGGAAAAAATTCCTAAGGTGGGTGGATTATGAGATCCTCAACTTAGTCCCACATCTAATACCTACTGGGAGAAGATACACTTTATAAGTGGGAATGGACTATAGATCTTTAACTTGGGTTAACTATTTTGAAGAAATGACTTAGACCCATTACGTTGCACTTTGGGCCTAGTCGTCACAGGTATCCAGCCTAAAGTGCAACGTAATGGGCCTAAGTCATTTCTTTAAAATGGTTAAACGAAGTTGAAGATTTATAGTTCACTTATAAAAAGGATCTTCTCCTATTAGGTATTAGATGTCGGACTAAGTTGAAGGATCTCACAATCCACCCACCTTGGGAATTTCATCCCCGAAATGCCTATACTTGGCCCGTTGCTAGCCCCCGCCCACGACTTTTCTAGCCCGTGACAGGCAGCCTTAGCGAGCGTCCGTAGTCCAACCCACCATCTAACATGAAACCAGGTTGTTTTGATACCACCTGTAACAACACGACCAAATTGGACCGGGTGTTACTTAAAAATATAGTGAATGTAAATGTAGCATTCCAGAAAATGAATTTAAATACAGCAAATAAGTATCCCAACATATAATATAAATTATAACAATAAGTCATGTTCTCTAAAATATAAAATAACTATCCCACAGTCTCAGACCATTACCCATAGCCACATTTATAACACAAGAGAATAATAAGGAAGTCCATTTTTTTATTATCGATTCACCATACCTAGGTTGGTAAAAGAACCACCAACCACACTTCTATTCTTCAGTCCAATGCTGCTCACCTGCGAAGGCAATTCCGCGTTAGTGATAAAACCACTAAGCCGATAACTAAATGAAACAAGTCAATATAATACCTATTATCATTTCACTCATTTTAATTATTATTATTACACAAGTCTTTGGTACTTATATCTCAGGTCATTCTGATATTAGTAATTTGTCTCTCAAGTCATTCTGAGAATTAGTAAAAGTCGTCTGTCAGCTCATTTTGAGATTAGAAATCGTCTCCGAACTCATTCTGAGATTAGGTGGTCTCCCACATCATTTTGAGATTAGTCATGGTCTCCCAGTATATTTTGACATTAGAAATGTTCTCCCACCTCATTCTGAGATCTTCCAATTCATTTTGAGATTAATCATGGTCTCCCAATTCATTCTGAGATTAGAAATTGTCTCCTAGCTCATTCTGAGATTAGGTGGTCTCCCAATTCATTTTGAGATTAGTCATGGTCTCCCAGTTCATTCTGAGATTAGAAATTGTTTCCCGGCTCATTCTGAGATTAGGTGGTCTCCCAGGTCATTCTGAGATTAGTCATTGTCTCCCAGCTCATTCCTAGAATAGAAATTGTCCCCCAGCTCATTTTGACATTAGGTGGTATCCCAGGTTATTTTGAGATTAGTCATTGTATCCTAGTTCATTCTGAGATTAGAAATTGTCTCCCAGCTCATTCTAAGATTAGTACCGACAAAGGCTACCAGTTTGGGTAAATACGACATTTCAAATAATTATACTAGTTTGGGAAAATACAACATTTCAAATAATTATACAGACAATACAACATTCAAAATAATTATACAGACACGCATAGTAATTTTAAAGGCACGACACCGTGTCGGACAGAGTTAATTCCTTGACCCCGATTGCGTTCCAGCGCATGTTGGTCGAATCTGAGCTCAGGCCGACCAAGGCTGCCAACAAGGGAAAGTACAACATTTCAAATAATTATACGGACCCACATAGTAATTTTAAAGGTATAGCCCCATGTCAAACTAAGTCAATTCCTTGACCTCGATTGTGTTCCAGCGCATGGTGGTCAAATCTGGGCTCAGGCTGACAAGGGCTGCCAACAAGGGAAAGTACAACATTTCAAATGATTATACAGACCTGGATATTTCAAACTCGCAGCTGTGACCAACGATCCTAATCTGAATGAGAACATAAAATTATACATAAGTTTAATTTCATTCAAGTAGGAATGGATGCAGCTAAATATCTAATATATATATCATTTTCAAAAATATTAAATATTAAATTATCAACAAATCCAGTGAGATATTAATTATTCATGTGACATTATTATTAGTATATTTTCTTTTGAGATAATAAATTTTCATACAATAATTAATTAGTTTAGTAACATTACCAATAACCCATTAAAATGATTATATTTCAAGATTTATTACGAGTTCGTATTATTTTTAACTCGAGTTGGTATCGAGTCAACCCATATTTACAAAATTGCCACCTTTCTGCTTCTTCTTCCCATCGCCATTCTTCTCTTCTCCAAAAACAGGTTCATCCTTTTCCTCCAATCCTTATCTTGGCACCCAATTGAACCAGACATGTAAACATCCCAACAAAGCATCAACAACAAGATAAAATCAGCAAGCGAGGAAGCCTCATGTGCGTGTTTTACAGCAGCGATCCAAGAAGCCGTCCTGCACCAAACAAGGCATGTTCCTCTTCTCCCAGCCTCAAGACCCCTCCTTTCTTGCACCTTGCTCCAATTTGGATGTTCCACAAACTCAAGCTGGCAACAAAACAGGAAAGATTGGCCACCTTTGCACATTGCATGGAGTATGGTCATTCTCCCCACTTATGCACGTCACTGCCATGAATTCCGGCAAGAAAGTAGTCAGTAGTGGACTATTCCAGCGGCCTGAACTACTGAGATGGAACCCATGATGTTGTCGACAGAGCACAACTGGCATTTACCCCTCTAAAGCTTCAATTACAGCATCAATTGCAGCAGAACATCGCCACTTCGCGTCACCCTCACAACTCCGCCCCCCACAGCTGCAATTCTGCTGCCCACTGGAAAAACCAGAGACTTGGCGAGCCCTCCCTTTTACCCAGCAGCAGGAGAGGTCATCGGGGTATGAGGGACTGCCTTGCACTTGTTCTTACGGTTGCCCATCTTGCCAAAGATTCAGGCTACTCGGCCATCGATGGGATTCCAATTTCAATTCAGTTTAGTTCTTTTCTTGTTGATTTACAACATTAATTCCCATGATTAACAAACTTACTATCAATTAAAAATATGCATGCAAAAAAATTAAGAAGAGGGAGATAGGAAGGATACCCAAGCAAGGAAGAAACACCGGCAGGGAAGAGGAGAACTAGGCGGCTAAGGTGAGGAAGACGCCCCTACACCCATATGTGAAAAATGACGTTCTCTTTCAAATTTAAAAAAATGAAAATGTCGGTTAAGGTATGTGAAAATACCCCTAGGCCCGTATTTCATTTAACCGGGTAAATAATAAAATGGGTAAATAATTAACCGGGTAATATAACATGTTCGGTCCTTCCCAAACCGCGTTCGGTCCTTCTTGGATAGAGTTTGCGTCCAATTTTTTTCTTCACGGTCTTTACAATCTCCCCAACATGGAAATCTTTCGTCCCCGAAATATCATAACGGGCAGCAGAACAATCATGATTAATTTTATTTATTTCTTCGAGATCGGTTCATGCTACTACAAATATGAAACTACTATGCCACAATCAGGCTAGGGTATTTCCTTGTCATTTCTTTTTCAGTCTCCCATGTAACTTCCTCTGACCCCTTATTTATCCATAATACATTTACCAAAAGAATTTCCTTGTTCCTGAGTGTCTTTATTTTCGCCAGGATGTGGATCGGCTTTTCCTCGTAGGTTAAATTTGATTGTATCTCTAAGTCTTCAAAAGTGGTGATAATATGATCTTCATCTTGTAAATTTTTCTTTAGCATTGACTCATGGAAAACATTGTGTATTCCCACTAGGCTTGGTGGTATTGCTAGTCTATATGCACAATTTCCAACTCCATCCAAGATTGGAAACTATCCTATTAATCTTGGCTTCAACTTCCCTAATATTTTAAATCTGATCACCTCCTTCATAGGAGATGTCTTTAGGTACACAAACTCCCCAACATGTAACTCTAGGTCCTTCCTTCGAGTTTCAACATAACTCTTTTGTCGATCCTGAGCTGCCTTAAGTCTTTGCTGAATGAGTTTCACCTTTTCAGTTGCTCCCCTCACCATCTCTGGCTCGACTATAACTTCTTCAGTAGGCTCCAGCCTGCACGATGAAGATCTATATGGCCTACCATATAAGGCTTCAAATGGTGCCATCCCCATATTGGCTTGGTAAGATTTATTGTAGGTGAATTGAACCAAGGCTAAGTGTTTCTCCCAGTCACCTCCCCAGTCAAGAATGCAAGCTCTTAGCAAATCTTTCAATATTTGAATAGTCTTCTCACTCTGGCCATCAGTTTCGGGATGATATGTTGTGCTCAACTTAATTTGATTTCCCATGGCATTTTGGAAAGTGTCCCATAAATGTGAGGTGAATAGGAAATTGCGGTCGGAGACTCTCCTTTAGAATCCCATGCAATTTGACAATATTGTCAACATATAATCCTGCCAGTTGTTCCACCATTCTCATTGATTTCGTGGGGATGAAGTGAGCTACCTCAGTTAGTCGGTCCAGAACTACCCATATGGAGTCATTCTTCTTTTGAGTTTGTGGGAGCTTTGAAAAAAAATCGCATGTGACACATTCTCATTTTCACGTTGGTATTTCTAAAGGTTGCAATAGTCCTCCAGGTAGTTGATGTTGGGCTTTGATCTATTGGCAAGTCTGACACTTAGAGACAAAATCCACAACATCCCTCTTCATCCCAATCCACCAGTAGGTTCGCTTTAATTCCAGATACATTTTAGTAATTCCAGGATGTATCGAGAACTTTGAGCGATGAGCCTCCTCCAAGATATTCTGCCTCAGTGCATTATCTTTGGGTACACATAACCTTCCTCTAAATTTGATCACACTATTTGAATTAGCTACAATGTCAGGAATCTTGTCCAACATTTTATTCAGCTCCTCATCACCCATTTGTGCTAGCTTAACACGATCAACTAAATCATTGGAAACAACCAAATTTGCTAGTAAGCCTCTTAGTTGCTCCATGGGGTTGATAGCTACCACTTCTGCTGGCATGGCCCAAAGTCTAGCTAGCTGCTGACTTTTGTCCACTTTGCCCCTCCGACTCAACGCGTCAGCTAGCACATTCACTTTCGCTGGATGGTATAAGATTTGGAAGTCGTAGTCCTTCAAATATTCTATCCATCACCCCTGTCGAAGGTTAAGGTCATTCTGGGAGAAGATATACTTGAAACTCTAGTGGTTAGTGAAGACTTTGAACTAAGCTCCATACAAGTAGTGTCTCCAAATCTTCAAGGAAAAAACCACTGCTGCTAGTTCCAAGTCATGGTTTGCATAATTTTGCTCATGAATCTTCAATTGACAAAAGGTATAGGTTACCACCTTACATTCTCGCATAAGGATGCATCCTAAACCCAACCGAGACGCATCCCAAGACTGGTGTAGTTGTTAAACTCTTCTTTAGAGACTAGAAACTGTAAAGCCCATGACTCGAGTCAGAGTTTTACGGGAGCGAACCAGTCGGTTCGAGTGAGTCAGCTTCATCGACCGCGAGCTGAGTTGAGGCTAGCTGTGAGTTATGAGCGATGAGGGTCATGTATGCTCAAGTATACGATGATAACGTCGAAAAGATGATGAAAAATGGGTTATCAAATATATGGAGGTATGCAGTATTGATTGTTATTTTATTTGATCGTAGAATATTTTTAGGGCCGAATGATGAATTAGGACACGATATAGGGAGTTTGGGTGGGTTATTAGTTATAGAACATATCATTTCGATGTTGCTGTGTTCATCTGATTTTACGGGATTTTTACCATATTTCCTAGATTTTTTAGAATTTATTGCGAACTAGTTATTATTTTGACTCGAGTAGGAACCGAGTCAATACTTATTTACGAGATTGCCATTGAGGGTATTTTTCTCCCTCCCGACACCTAACCTCCCAAAACCCTCGCTACCTTGTGCTCGTCACCGCCGCCGTAGCTTTCGATGTTGATTTGCCACTAACCTAGCCGGGCCACCGCCGCTGTGACCCTGACGACCACCCCCTCACCGTCGCCAACGTTTCCCCCATCATCCCAACCGCCATCGAGGCCGGCCGTAGCCCCGATCGGAGCATGCTGCCACCGTCGCCCGTTTTTGACGCCGTCGCCAACAGCCATCGCCGCCCGGGCTACCCTGTTTGACACCGCCATTGGACCAAGCTCGTCGAGCTGGTGCCGATAGACCACCTGATTGCCCCGTCCCAAAACATCGCCGGAAAACCACCAAAATCCGCCGGAAAACTGCCGACACTCGCCTGAAGACTACCGGAACCGCTGGAAAATTGGATTCGTGGGAAATTTGCCGGATCATCCACCGAACACACCCGGTCCAATCTGATCAGACTTCGGACGCCGCTAGGTGCTGAATTCGAGTTTCGAGCCGCGAAACGGAAACCCTAGCCGTCGCCAATTTTCAACGACGCGAGGTATAATTTATTTTAACTTAATTATTTGAAAGTATTGATTATTAGAATTGCATGCTAGGATTGGTGAATTGTGTATTATAATAATATATATAAATATAGATTTGATTAAGGATAAAATATGAAATTTGTTTGATTGAGTGGTGTTCAAAATAGAGGCTAAGAAACTAATTAAGGTAACTAGGTAATGATCACGATCTAATGCAAACTAGCCTAAGTAGACTTGCTAGATTTGATATAGGTTGATGTGTGTTGATTGATGCGTGATTGTGTTGATTGTGTGTGCATGCTATAGGATGTGTGATTCATCATGCGGGCGTTAGTTTTTAGCTTGAATGTGTAGGTACGGTGTAGGAGCTCGCCGCCTAGGCGCGTGGACCCGTTTGGAGCTTCTGCCAGGTCCATTTAGGACTCATTCTCTGATTTACGCTATTCTATTGTGTATTTGATTTATCATGTGCAGGACGAGTTAAGTGGCACTTTATTTGATCCCACTTAACTTGGGCCATTTAGCCAACGGTTCTTTTTCGGATTAATAACCCTCGAGGATGAGATCCCTCGAGTTTGTTTTCAAACTTCAGATCCAGCTCACGATGCCTTTGGGCCTATTGTATAAATCCCAACCTAGGCCTATATATATATAGTTTTCACATTTTCGGTGAGAGATGGAATGAGGGTTACTGACGGCCATGCCTTCAGATAGGGCGTGTGCTCGGATCCGGAGAACTCCACCTTTGAGTTCCTCAAACCCGGAGAAGTGTGGAGGTTTACGAGTACTACAATGCAGCGCATGTGTACACTTGTGGTTCAAAGGGCACTAAAGGCGACTGCCTGAGAGTGCTCGGCCTTCCTGCTCAAGGCCAGGAGTAATATGGAAGGTGCAGAGGGCAAAAAGGAATGAGATTTGATGTGAGAAGCGATAGAGAAATGGCCAATGTATGAGAATGAGAAAGAAAGGGGACGCTGTCGACTCAAGGGCGACGGCCCGATAGCGACGGCTCCCATATGTGCCCTGATGAGAGTTCTTGAGGAAGTAAATGGTTTTCATTCAACAGGAGAGTTTGCTCTCCTGTGCCAGATTGATATTAGTTATTTTCCGGGCCGGTAACACTCGTTACTGACGGTTTTTCTATATATATGTAGGTGAGGAATGCGAGCGATGAAAGCTGTCGGGACTACGGAGGAGCAGCACGAAACTGCACACACATGTACCTACCGCATGTAATGTATAATGATGGTTGTTTAATGTTGTGTGAATGATTATTAGAATGTTTTTGTCTTGATGAATTGCCTGTTATGAAATGAACGGATAGATGTGAATGAGCAGGGAGCCTTGGAGTTCAGACTCGGCTCAGGTGAAAATGAAAGAGATAGTGATTGAATGCCATGTTAGATTGTTATGTTTTATCGTATTTTGATAAAATATTTATATACCCTTGTTGTGGACAGGTTGGCCCCTATTGCACTTTTAGGGGAAATTTTGTCCGTTTTTCCGTAGTAGTATATATTTTCTTTTGGTTTCTCATTTATTGTTTTGTCTTGTGTTTGCTTGCACGTCATGGCATGCATGTAGGACTCCATTAGAATCCAATTGTTCCCATTCATGCATTTCATATTTGCATCTCCATCTTGAGATGTCGAAGGTAGATCGGCTTAACCGAATCTAGTAGATTAGTGAACGGTTCGGTCGCCGGTGACATTTCCGAATCAGTTCACGGGTGAGCCGAAACGGGGTGTTACAGAAACTCTCCTCACACTTACTACTACATTCAAACTTGACCCCCTTCCTTGTGAGTTTGGTCATCGTCGATCCTACTAAGGAGAAGTTTTTAATGAATTTCCTATTGTAACCCGCTAAACCAAGGAGGGTTCTGATATCAGTGAGTAACTTAGGTTGTGGCTAGTCAGTGACTGCTTTCATTTTTGATGGATCCACTGCAATTCCACCCTTTAAGACAATATGACCAAGGAAATTTACCTCCCTCATCCAGAAGTCACACTTTGAGAGCTTGGCAAACAGTTGATGTTCTCTTCAAACTTGAAGAAGTAATAGACAGGTGCTTCACATTCTCTTCTTCATTATTTGAATAGACCAGAATGTCTCCCAGGTCATTCTGAGATTAGTCATTGTCTCCCAGTTCATTCTGAGATTAGAAATTGTCTCCTAGCTCATTCTGAGATTAGTGCCGACAAAAGCTACCAGTTTGGGAAAATACAACATTTCAAATAATTATACCAGTTTGGGAAAATACAACATTTGAAATAATTTTACTAGTTTGGGAAGATACAACATTTCAAATAATCATAGAGACCCACATAGTAATTTTAAAGGTGCGGCCCCGTGTCAGACTGAGTCAATTCCTTGACCCCGATTGCGTTCCAGTGCATAGTGGTCAAATCTGGGCTCAGGCCGACTAGGGCTGCCAACAAGGGAAAGTACAACATTTCAAATAATTATACAGACCTGGATATTTCGAACTCACAGCTGCGACCAATGATCCTAATCTGAACAAGAACATAAAATTATACATAAGTATAATTTTATTCAAGTAAGAATGCATGTAGCTATATGTCTAAGGTATATATTAAATTTTGTTGACAACAGAACGTGTAACAATTTAAAAATATTAAATATTAAATTCTCAACAAATCTAGTGAGACAATTAATTATTCATGTGATATAATCATTTAAGTCCTACTTTACATTTTAAATTAATTATCTAAATCATAATTAATACCTAACAATTAATAAAATAATTATTACTAATAAACAAGTATTTCATTTTCCTTTAAGATGATAATTACTTAACCCTAATCTTTATGATTTAGTTTACGGTTATAATTTTTAATCACTACTATTATTTATAGCAATTAAATTAATTAAGTTGTTCGATTAAATTATTTAAAATAATTTTTATTATTAAAAAATATTATTGATACAATTATTTTAAATTATTAGACTCAATCAAGTTTTGAACTTTATTTATTTTCATTATTCTATTTAGGTTCGACGCTAGTGATTGCTACCCGATTATAGTTTAACAACTAATTTTCTACATTACCTACTCGTTTTTAAAATAATCATTTTATTTGCCTAATATTAAATTTAATATGGTAAATGTAAAAACTTTATTTTATTAATTACTTATAACCGTTTGATTTAATTTATCCGATTAATTATCGACCTTTTATCATTACCGTATTTTTTTTATTACTCGTGGCGATTTCGTACAATAATTAATTAGTTTAGTAACTTTAACCCATAACCCATTAAAATAATTATTTTTAAAGAATTATTACTTGTTTGTGTTATTTTTATCTCGAGTCTGTATCTAGTTAGGTGTTATTTACGAGTTGGTATTATTATTTAACTCGAGCTATGTCGAATCGAGCATTATTTACAAGTATGCCACCCAAGGTAATTTTATTCTTCTACTTCCCTAGCGGCATCCCTGTTCCCAACAGCAGCCGCCCTCTAGCCGCCGCCAATAAGGAAGAGGAGAAGAAAATGCAAATGAAGGCTACGGTGGAGGACGTCCTTCATAAAATAAAACGAAATGATGGCTAGGGTATGTGAAAACACCCATATTTCATTTAACTAGCTAACCTGGTAAATAATAAAATATAATAATTAACTGGGTATTGAATATAGCACTTTCGGTCCTTCCCGAACTGTGTTCGCGTCCTTTTTTTAACAGTCTTTACAATCTCCCCAAATTGGAAATATTTTGTCCCCGAAATATCATAACAGGCAACAGAAGAATCATGATCAATTTTATTTATTTCTTCGAGATCAGTTCACACTACTACAAATTTAAAACTCCTATGCAACAAAAGGGCTAGGGTATTTTCTTGTCATTTCCTGTTCAGTCTCCCATGTAGCTTCCTTTGACCTCTGATTTTTCCATAATACATTTACCAAAGGAATTTCCTTGTTCTTTAGTATCTTTATTTCTCTTGCCAAGATGCGAATCGACTTTTCCTCGTAGGTTCAATCTGGTTGTAATTCTAAGTCTTCAAAATTGGTGATTATAAGATCTTCATCTTGTACATATTTCTTAAGCATTGACACATGGAAAACATTGTGTACTCCAGCTAGGCTTGGTGGTAATGCTAGTCTATATGCACAATTTCCCACTCGATCCAGGATTGGAAATTGTCCAATGAATTTTGGCTTCAACTTCTCTAATATTTAAATCTGATCACCCCCTTCGTAGGAGATATCTTTAGGTACACAAACTCCCCAACTTGGAACTCTAGGTCCTTCCTTCGAGTATCAGCGTAACTCTTTTGTTGATTCTGAACAGCCTTATATCTTTGCTGAATGAGTTTCACCTTTTCAGTTGCTTCCCTCACCATCTCTGGCCCGACTATAACTACCTCGGTAGACTCCAGCCAACACGATGGAGATCTGCAGGGCCTACCATATAAGGCTTCTAATGGTGCCATCCCTATACTGGCTTGCTAAGATTTATTGTAGGTGAATTCAGCCAAACCTAAGTAGTTCTCCCAATCACCTCCCTAGTCAAGAATGCAAGCTCTTAACAAATCTTCCAAAGTTTGAATAGTCCTATCACTCTGACCATCAGTTTGGGGATGATATGTTGTGCTCAACTTAATTTGAGTTCCCATGGCATTTTGGAAAGCTTCCCAGAAATGTGAGTTGAATAGGGAATCATGGTAGGCGACTCTCATTTGGAATCCCATGCAATTTGACAATATTGTCAACATATAATCCTACCAGGTATTCTGCCATTCTCATTGAGTTCGTAGGGATGAAGTGAGCTACCTTAGTTAGTCAGTCCACAACTACCCATATGGAGTCATTCTTCTTTTGAGTTCTTGGGAGCTTTGAAATAAAATTGCATGTGACACACTCCCTTTTTCACATTGGTATTTCTAAAGGTTGCAATAGTCCTCCAGGTAGTTGATGTTGGGTTTTGATCTGTTGGGACAAAATCCACAACATCCCTCTTCATCCCAATCCACCAGTAGGTTCGCTTTAAATCCTGATACATTTTAGTAATTCCAGGGTGTATCGAGAACTTTGAGCAATGAGCCTCCTCCAAGATATTCCGCCTCAATGCATTATCTTTGGGCACACATAACCTTCCTCTAAATTTGATCACACTATTTGAACCAGCTACAATGTTAGGAATCTTGTCTAACATTGTATTCGACTCCTCATCACCTATTTGTGCTAGCTTAACACGATCAACTAAATCATTGAAAACAACAAAATTTGCTAGTAAGCCTCTTAGTTGCTCCATCACTTGATCCCCACGAAAGCAATGAGAACAGCATAATACCTGGCAAGATTATATGTTGACAATATTGTCAAATTGCATGGGATTCCAAAGGAGATAGTCTCTGATCGCGATCCCCTATTCACCTCACATTTCTAGGAAGCTTTCCAAAAAGCCATGGGAATTCAAATTAAGTTGAGTATAACATATCATCCCCAAACTGATGGTTAGAGTGAGAGGACTAATCAAACTTTGGAAGATTTGTTAAGAGCTTGCATTCTTGACTGGGGAGGTGACTGGAAGAAACACTTAGCCTTGGCAGAATTCACCAACAATAACTCTTACCAAGCCAGTATAGGGATGGCACTATTTGAAGCCTTGTATGGTAAGCTCAAGATCGACAAAAGTGTGATGCTGATATTCGAAGGAAGGACCTAGAGTTCCAAGTTGGGGAGTTTGTGTACCTAAAGACATCTCCTACGAAGGGGGTGATCAGATTTAAAATATCAGGGAAGTTGAAGCCAAGATTCATTGGACCGTTTCCAATCTTGGATCGAGTTGGAAATTGTGCTTCGTCGACAACTTCATGGGTTCCATCACAGTAGTTCAGGCCGCCGAAATAATCCACTATAGACCACCTTCTTGCCGGAATTCATTACTAAGACGTGCAGAAGTGGGGAGAATGACCATACTCCATGCAACGTCCAAAGGTGGCCAATCTTTCCTGTTTTGATGCCAGCCTGAGGTCATGGAACATCCGGATTGGAGCAAGGTGCAAGAAAGGAGGGGTCTTAAGGCTTGAAAAAGAGGAACATGCCTTTTTTTAGAAGAGAAGAATAGCGACGGTAAGAAGAAGAAGAAGAAGAAGAAGGGTGGCAGTTTTGTAAATATGTGTTGACTCGATACCGACTCGAGTTAAAAAATAATACGAACTCGTAATAAATCTTTAAAAATAATCATTTTAATTGGTTATTCGTAATGTTACAAACCTAATTAATTATTGTACGAAAATTTATTATCTCAAAAGAAAATATACTAATAATAATAATTAATTCTTGTTTACGAATTAATAATTACTTTGTTATTTTTTAAGTGTTAATTATGATTTAGATAATTAATTTAAAATGTAAAGTAGGACTTAAATAATTATGTCACATGAATAATTAATTATCTCACTAGATTTGTTGATAATTTAGTATTTAATATTTTTAAAAATGATATATATTAGATATTTAGCTTCATGCATTCCTACTCGAATAAAATTATACTTATGTATAATTTTTTGTTCTCGTTTAGATTAGGATCGTTGGTCACAGCTGTGAGTTTGAAATATCCAGGTTCGTATAATTATTTGAAATATTGTATAGTCCGTATACTCCTTTGAAATGTTGTATATTCCGTATAATTATTTGAAATGCTGTATTTTCCCAAACTGGTATAATTATATAAAATGTTGTAGTTCCCCAAACTGGTATAACTATATGAAATGTTGTATTTTCCCAAACAGGTAGCCTTGTTGGCACTAATCTCAGAATGAGCAGGAGACAATTTCTAATCTCAGAATAAACTGGGAGGCCATGACTAATTTTAAAATGAATTGGGAGATGACATTTTCTTAGAATGAGCTGGGAGACAATTTCTAATCTCAGAATGAACTGAAAGACCATGACTAATCTCAAAATGAATTGGGAGACCACCTAATCTCAAAATGAGCTGGGAGATCACTTTTACTAATCTCAGAATGACCTGAGAGACAAATTACTAATCTCAGAATGACCTACGAGATAATTACTAAAGACTTGTGTAATAATAATAATAATAATGAGTGAAATGATAATAGGGATTATATTGACTTGTTTTATTTAATTATGGTGCTTAGTGGTTTTATCTCTAACGCGGAATTGCCTCTACCAGTGAGCAGCATTGGACTCAAGAATAGAAGTGTGGTTGGTGGTTCTTTTACCAACCCATGTATGGTGAATCGATAATAAAAATATTGGACTTCCTTATTATTGTCTGGTTTTATAAATGTGGCTATGGGAAATGGTCCGAGATTGTGGGACAGTTATTTTATATTTTAGAGAAGATTTATTGTTATGATTTATATTATATGTTGCGAGACTTATTTGCTGTATTTAAATTCATGTTCTGGAATGCTACATTTACATTAAGTATCTTTTAATTAACACCAGGTCCAGTTAGGCCTGGTCGTTACAGGTGGTAGTCAAAAATCAATCAAGTGATAGTCAAGAATCGGTACCCCTTACCGAGGATTGTTGACTTGTTTGATCAGCTAAAAATAGCCGGAATATTTTCTAAGATAAACTTGACGTCTGGTTATCACCAGTTGTGAGTAAAGGAGTCAGACATATAGAAAACGGCTTTCTGAACTCGGTATGGACATTATGAGTTTCCGGCTATGCCTTTTAATTTAGCAAATGCACCAGGGGCCTTTATG